>CM059811.1:10940078-10965078 GCA_030435695.1 Brachymystax lenok tsinlingensis | reverse complement strand
AAAAACGACACACACACAGTCAAAAAAAACACACACAGTCAAGAACAACACACACAGTCAAGAACAACACACACACACAGTCACACACAATCAAAAACAACACACACAAACTCACACACACACAACAACACACACACAGTCAAAAACAACACACACAGTCAAGAACAACACACACACAGTCAAAAACAACACACACAGTCAAGAACAACACACACAGTCACACAGTCAAAAACAACACAAACACAGTCAAGAACACACACACACAGTCACACACAGTCAAAAACAACACACACACACACAGTCAAAAACAACACACACACAGTCCCACACAGTCAAAAACAACACACACACAGTCAAAAACAACACACACACAGTCACACACAGTCAAAAACAACACACACACAGTCAAAAACAACACACACACAGTCACACACAGTCAAAAACAACACACACACAGTCAAAAATAAGACACACACAGTCAAGAACAACACACACACAGTCAAAAATAAGACACACACAGTCAAAAACAACACACACACAGTCACACACAATCAAAAACAACATACACACAGTCAAAAAAAACACACACACACAGTCAAAAACAACACACACAGTCAAAAACAACACACACACAGTCACACACAGTCAAAAACAACACACACACAGTCACACACAGTCAAGAACAACACACACACAGTCACACACAGTCAAAAACAACACACACACACACAGTCAAAAACAACACACACACAATCACACAGTCAAAAACAACACACACAAAGTCACACACACACAACAACAACACACACAGTCAAAAACAACACACACAGTCAAGAACAACACACACACATTCAAAAACAACACACACACAGTCAAAAAAAACACACACAGTCAAGAACAACACACACAGTCACACACAATCAAAAACAACACACACAAACTCACACACACACAACAACACACACACAGTCAAAAACAACACACACAGTCAAGAACAACACACACACAGTCAAAAACAACACACACAGTCAAGAACAACACACACAGTCACACAGTCAAAAACAACACAAACACAGTCAAGAACACACACACACAGTCACACACAGTCAAAAACAACACACACACACAGTCAAAAACAACACACACACAGTCCCACACAGTCAAAAACAACACACACACAGTCAAAAACAACACACACACAGTCACACACAGTCAAAAACAACACACACACAGTCAAAAATAAGACACACACAGTCAAAAACAACACACACACAGTCACACACAGTCAAAAACAACACACACACAGTCAAAAATAAGACACACACAGTCAAGAACAACACACACACAGTCAGAAATAAGACACACACAGTCAAAAACAACACACACACAGTCACACACAATCAAAAACAACATACACACAGTCAAAAAAAACACACACACACACACACAGTCAAAAATAACACACACACAGTCAAAAACAACACACACAGTCAAGAACAACACACACACAGTCACACACAATCAAAAACAACACACACAAACTCACACACACACAACAACACACACACAGTCAAAAACAACACACACACAGTCACACACAGTCAAAAACAACACACACACAGTCACACACAGTCAAGAACAACACACACACAGTCACACACAGTCAAAAACAACACACACACACAGTCAAAAACAACACACACACAATCACACAGTCAAAAACAACACACACACAATCACACACAGTCAAAAACAACACACACACAGTCACACACAGATAACAACAACACACACACAGTCAAAAACAACACACACACACAGTCACAAACAGACAACAACAACACACACAGTCAAAAACAACACACACAGTCAAAAACAACACACACAGTCAAGAACAACACACACAGTCACACAGTCAAAAACAACACAAACACAGTCAAAAACAACACACACACACAGTCACACAGAGTCAAAAACAACACACACACAGTCACACACAGTCAAAAACAACACACATACAGTCAAAAACAACACACACACAGTCACACACAGTCAAAAACAACACACACACAGTAAAAAATAAGACACACAGTCAAAAACAACACACACACAGTCAAAAACAACACACACAGTCAAGAACAACACACACACAGTCACACACAGTCAAAAACAACACACACACACAGTCAAAAACAACAGACACACAGTCACACACAGTCAAAAACAACATACACACAGTCAAAAGAAACACACACACACAGTCACACACAGACAAAAATAAGACACACACAGTCAAAAACAACACACACAGTCAAGAACAACACACACACAGTCACACACAGTCAAAAACAACACACACAGTCAAAAACAAAAGACACACAGTCACACACAGTCAAAAACAACATACACACAGTCAAAAGAAACACACACACACAGTCACACACAGACAAAAATAAGACACACACAGTCAAAAACAACACACACAGTCAAGAACAACACACACACAGTCACACACAGTCAAAAACAACACAAACAGTCAAAAACAACACACACACACAGTCAAAAACAACACACACACAATCAAAAACAACACACAGTCACACAGAGTCATCATCCGTTATAGTAACTCTTAATCATCATGACGGAGGCTGTGAGGTTACGTACATTAATGCATCATGACCTCCTTATAATGTCTTATAAAAATCTTTGTTTCCCTCCACAAATTATTGTCTTCCCTCCCTCTCTCTCCCTCTCTCCCTCTCTCTCTCCCTCTCTCCCTCTCTCTCTCCCTCTCTCCCTCTCTCCCTCTCTCTCCCTCTCTCCCTCTCTCTCCCTCTCTCACTCTCTCCTTTCTCCCTCTCTCTCCCTCTCTCACTCTCTCCCTCTCTCTCTCCCTCTCTCACTCTCTCCCTCTCTACCCTTCAAAATAGGCAAGAATGTATTTTTTGTATACATTTCCATCAGTAAGGGCTCAGTCATTACAAATATTGTCCTCCCATCTGTGTTCTATCGTCATAACAACCCAGATAGAGACTCTGACAACAAAATGACATCAACAACAGTGTGTGTGTGTCTAGTAGTTGTCACATCCCTAATAGGGGTAGCCCACGGCCCCGGCACCCCAGAGTGGAAAAGCCATGGGTGTGTTACTACTCACCCACTGGATCTACATGGTCTAGGTGATCCACAAAGTCTCTCTTCCCCAGGTATACTGTGAGCTAGCGAGAGAGAGAGAGAGAGAGAGAGAGAGAGAGAGAGAGAGAGAGAGAGAGAGAGAGAGAGAGAGAGAGAGCGAGAGAGAGAGAGAGAGAGAGAGAGAGAGAGAGAGAGAGAGAGAGAGAGAGAGAGAGAGAGAGAGAGAGAGAGAGAGAGAGAGAGAGAGAGAGAGAGAGAGAGAGAGAGAGAGAGAGAGAGAGAGAGAGAGAGAGAGAGAGAGAGAGAGAGAGAGAGAGAGAGAGAGAGAGAGAGAGAGAGAGAGAGAGAGAGAGAGAGAGAGAGAGAGAGAGAGAGAGAGAGAGAGAGAGAGAGAGAGAGAGAGAGAGAGAGAGAGAGAGAGAGAGAGAGAGAGAGAGAGAGAGAGAGAGAGAGAGAGAGAGAGAGAGAGAGAGAGAGAGAGAGAGAGAGAGAGAGAGAGAGAGAGAGAGAGAGAGAGAGAGAGAGAGAGAGAGAGAGAGAGAGAGAGAGAGAGAGAGAGAGAGAGAGAGAGAGAGAGAGAGAGAGAGAGAGAGAGAGAGAGAGAGAGAGAGAGAGAGAGAGAGAGAGAGAGAGAGAGAGAGAGAGAGAGAGAGAGAGAGAGAGAGAGAGAGAGAGAGAGAGAGAGAGAGAGAGAGAGAGAGAGAGAGAGAGAGAGAGAGAGAGAGTGGGTGGGTGAAAACATTGGCAGTATGTGGAAATGGAGAGAAAAACCTGACGTACATCGACATCAAGAAATGGATGTCCCTGAATTTCCTTAAACTGAATGATAATAAAACTGAGATATTATTGATTGGTCCTGCTGCCTCAGCCAAAAGGATTGATCAGTCCTTTGATGTTGATGGAATCCACGTTAAGCCTTCGTCATTGATTCGTAACCTTGGTGTCTTATTCGATTCAACTCTATCTTTTGGCTCTCACATTTCTTCTCTTGTTAAAAACTCTTTTTTCCATCTTCGTAATATTGCTCGTCTCGATCTTCTCTCACTTTAGCTGATGCTGAAACTCTAATTCATGCATTAATCACTTCACGCTTGGACTATTGCAATGCCTTACTTCTTGGTCTTCCCAAAAACTTATTGCAAGATTACAGTATGTTCAAAACTCAGCAGCAAGAGTTCTCACCTCCACTAGGCGCTCTGCTCACATCACTCCTCTGCTTCATGACCTTCACTGGCTACCTGTGGCATCACGTATCCACTTTAAGGTATTGCTTCTAACTTTTAAAGCATTAAATGGTCTTGCTCCCCAATATCTCTCTGACTTACTCTATCCTTACCGCCCTGCTCGGTCCCTTAGATCAGCTGAACTTGGTTTGTTGACCATCCCTCGTTTCCGGTTGTCCACTGTAGGTGGGAGGTCATTTGGTGTTAATGCTCCTAAATTATGGAATTCACTACCTCTTACACTACGCAATACCTCATCCGTGAGTGCATTCAAGATCCAGTTGAAAACATATCTGTTTGACATGCATTTTGGGTAGTGTGTATCCTATGTGACTGCGATGTATGTATGTGTGTGTGTTCTAAATGTATTGTAATGTGCAATGTAAAGCGACCTTGAGCTATGGAAAGGCGCTATATAAATAAAACTTCTTCTTCTTCTTCTTCTTCTTCTTCTTCTTCTTCTTATTACTACAACAATCATTAAATTAGATCACACAGACGACACACACACACACACACACACACTGACCCCTAGTCTCTACCCCTCCCTTCCTGTAGACTTTCTTCCCTGGTGGGGTCAGATAACAAAACACGTCATCTACACACACTGATCCCTCCATCATGAAGAGAGAGAGATAGAGACCTGGGCAGAGAGAGAGAGACCTGGGCAGAGAGAGAGAGAGACCTGGGCAGAGAGACCTGGGCAGAGAGAGAGGGAGGGGATAGTATGGGAGAGAGAGAAAGAAGAGAGAGAGAGAAAGGAAGAGCGATAACAAAAGAGAATGGAAAGGCAGAGATGGGAGAAAAACTGGAGCAAAAATGACAGACAGACAGACAGACAGACAGATAGATAGAGAATCTGTAGACGTGAAGAGAAGAAGAGGAAGAGATATGATAGAGGAAGAAGAGGAAGAGATATGATAGACTCAGAGGAAGAAGAGGAAGAGATATGATAGAGGAAGAAGAGGAAGAGATATGATAGAGGAAGAAGAGGAAGAGATATGATAGAGGAAGAAGAGGAAGAGATATGATAGACGCAGAGGAAGAAGAGGAAGAGATATGATAGAGGAAGAAGAGGAAGAGATATGATAGAGGAAGAAGAGGAAGATTTATGATAGACGCAGAGGAAGAAGAGGAAGAGATATGATAGACGCAGAGGAAGAAGAGGAAGAGATATGATAGACTCAGAGGAAGAAGAGGAAGAGATATGATAGACTCAGAGGAAGAAGAGGAAGCCTACTGGGAGAAATATACTCTACAGGGAGAGAGGAGGAACCCGCCTCACTTTCTGTCTGACGCACGCACGCACGCACACACACACACACACACACACACACACACACACACACACACACACACACACACACACACACACACACACACACACACACACACACACACACACACACACACACACACACACACACACACACACACACACACACACACACACACACACAGGGGAGTTGTGAACTACCTTGCAGTTGGGGCTGGACTTCTTGAAGACTCTGAAAAGAGAGAGATGAATTAGTCACCACATAACAATATAGAGATATTCCTGTGTTCAGATACAGACACTGACAGACTTCAGAATAGGTCTACTGTAGAATTGGTCTACTGTAGAATAGGTCCACTATAGAATAGGCCTACTGTAGAATAGGCCTACTGTTATTTATGTGGAAAAAGGGAATTCCCCCAGGATGAATAATAGTTGTATTGTATCTTATTGTTACACCTCAGGTTCAGACCTTTCTAATGACATAAAGTAAGTGTTTTAACAAACAGATAAGGAACATCTACTGAGTTGAATGTGAGAGAACTAGTTCCCCCAAGTGGCAAGACCGTTGTTTAGTGACCATAAACCAAAGAGTAATTTGTCTGATGGGGATGGTGTTACAATGAGAGAGCCCCACAAATAACCGTTTAGTCTCTGTTCCACAGCCCGAGAGAGGACAAAACAGAGAGAGAGAGAGACACAACAACAGGTGGACCACAAACAAGGGGGAGACAGGCAGACAAAGAGGGTGTGGAGAGAGAGAGAGGGCAAGTTGGAGAAAAAGGGGGAGAGAGAGTTGGAGAAAAAGGGGGAGAGAGAGTTGGAGAGAAAGGGGGAGAGAGAGTTGGAGAGAAAGGAGGAGAGGGGAAGAGAGAGTGAGTAAATGACCCAGGGAGAGGGGGAAAAGAAGCTCAGCAACAGATCGTGAGTGAGAGGGAAGGAAGATAGGATGAAGAGAATCAGCTTGAGTTCTACACATCATGTGGTTGAGTCAGCAAGTAGAAGAGAGAGATCACTGGAAAAGGTGAAGGAGGAAGGGAGGAGGAAGGGATGAGGGAGGGAGGAGGGGAGTGAAAATCCCTTCAGTGAAAAGCATCTCTATGAAATACAGGTCAGATCACACACACACACCGTACGTTAACACACTCCTCATCCCAATTTCTCCCAGTGAATAAAGAGAGAGAAACAGAGGGAAGGAAAAACAATGAACTATTGATGAGGGAGATCATTCAGAGGCCATGGGCAGAGAGAGAGAGAGAGAGAGAGAGAGAGAGAGAGAGAGAGAGAGAGAGAGAGAGAGAGAACAGTACAGTACAGTACAGTACAGGCTGAGTGACCACCGATTGGCAATAGAAACCGGCAGACATAAAAAGACATGGCTACCCAAAGAGGAGCGTGTATGTGGTCACTGCATGACAGGGGAGGTAGAGACAGAGATGCACTTTCTCCTTTACTGTGATAAATATTCCTCACCAAAAGATTCATTATTCACAGAAATGACTACATTTATTCAAAATTTTAACTTATTAAACCCAGAGGAAAAACAAAAAATACTCATGGGCGAAGGAGCAATGGCTCCTCTTGCAACCAAATATGTATTTTCCTGCCATAGCCTGAGGGACACTGAATAGTAACATCTGCATAGTAAGCAGTAACTTACTTATTATTGCTGTTATTGTTATTACTATTATTGTTACTACTATTATTATTGTTGTTTATCATTCCGTATAGTAGTGGTATGGGTGGTAATGGTAATGATAGCAGTTTAATGATGATGGTGATGGCAGTAGTAGTGATGATGGTAGTAGTGGTACGGGTGGTAATGGTAATGATAGCAGTTTAATGATGATGGTGATGGCAGTAGTAGTGATGATGGTAGTAGTGGTACGGGTGGTAATGGTAATGATAGCAGTTTAATGATGATGGTGATAGCAGTAGTAGTGATGATGATGGTAGTAGTGGTATGGGTGGTAATGGTAATGATAGCAGTTTAATGATGATGGTGATGGCAGCAGTAGTGATGATGATGGTAGTAGTGGTATGGGTGGTAATGGTAATGATAGCAGTTTAATGATGATGGTGATGGCAGTAGTAGTGATGATGGTAGTAGTGGTATGGGTGGTAATGGTAATGATAGCAGTTTAATGATGATGGTGATGGCAGTAGTAGTGATGATGATGGTAGTAGTGGTATGGGTGGTAATGGTAATGATAGCAGTTTAATGATGATGGTGATAGCAGTAGTAGTGATGATGATGGTAGTAGTGGTAGGGGTGGTAATGGTAATGATAGCAGTTTAATGATGATGGTGATGGCAGTAGTAGTGATGATGATGGTAGTAGTGGTATGGGTGGTAATGGTAATGATAGCAGTTTAATGATGATGGTGATGGCAGTAGTAGTGATGATGATGGTAGTAGTGGTAGGGGTGGTAATGGTAATGATAGCAGTTTAATGATGATGGTGATGGCAGTAGTAGTGATGATGATGGTAGTAGTGGTATGGGTGGTAATGGTAATGATAGCAGGTAATGATGATGCGGTTTGATGATGATGGTAGTAGTGATGGCAGGGTAATGTAGCAGGATGGTGATGCAGTAGTAGTGATGATGATGGTAGTATTGGTATGGGTGGTAATGGTAATGGCAGTGATGATGGTGCAGGTAGCAGTGAGTAAGTAGGGTGAGCAGTTTAATGATGATGGTGATGGCAGTAGTAGTGATGATGATGGTAGTAGTGGTAGGGTGGTAATGGTAATGATAGCAGTTTAATGATGATGGTGATGGCAGCAGTAGTGATGATGATGGTAGTAGTGGTAGGGGTGGTAATGGTAATGATAGCAGTTTAATGATGATGGTGATGGCAGGTAGTGATGATGGTAGTAGGGTGGTAATGGTAATGATAGCAGGTTTAACGATGATGGTGATGGCAGTAGTAGTGATGATGATGGTAGTAGTGGTACGGGTGGTAATGGTAATGATAGCAGTTTAATGATGATGGTGATGGCAGTAGTAGTGATGATGGTAGTAGTGGTATGGGTGGTAATGGTAATGATAGCAGTTTAATGATGATGGTGATGGCAGTAGTAGTGATGATGATGGTAGTAGTGGTATGGGTGGTAATGGTAATGATAGCAGTTTAATGATGATGGTGATAGCAGTAGTAGTGATGATGATGGTAGTAGTGGTAGGGGTGGTAATGGTAATGATAGCAGTTTAATGATGATGGTGATGGCAGTAGTAGTGATGATGATGGTAGTAGTGGTATGGGTGGTAATAGTAATGATAGCAGTTTAATGATGATGGTGATGGCAGTAGTAGTGATGATGATGGTAGTAGTGGTAGGGGTGGTAATGGTAATGATAGCAGTTTAATGATGATGGTGATAGCAGTAGTAGTGATGATGATGGTAGTAGTGGTATGGGTGGTAATGGTAATGATAGCAGTTTAATGATGATGGTGATGGCAGTAGTAGTGATGATGATGGTAGTAGTGGTATGGGTGGTAATGGTAATGATAGCAGTTTAATGATGAGAGAAAAAAAGAGGGAGAGAGTGTGACTCAACCTAAAGTAGAACTCCATCGTCCCTCCTCCAAACCTCAAACCACTCTGCACTGACATCTTTCCCCTCAGGTCATTCTTGGATCATTCAATTCAATGAACTATATTGGTAACATTCTTACTGTTAAATTGGATAGATGGCGATAGGTAGATTCCATTGTTTGGCTTTTGACATAAGATAGCATTTCACACACACACCCAACCCTGTGGGACTGGACTCAATCTAACACAGTTTAAATGTTACTTTCATACAATCTGTTGTGGTCAAAAAACAACCTTGAGGGAAAGAGTTTGGATAGAGGGATGAGGAAAGAGAAGAGAGGAATGAAAGAAAGAGTTTGGATAGAGGGATGAGGAAAGAGAAGAGAGGTTGTTTTCATGCCAATAAAGCAGCTTGAATTTGAGAGAGAGAAAGAGAGAGAGAGAGAGAGAGAGAGAGAGAGAGAGAGAGAGAGAGAGAGAGACAAGAAAAAGAACAAGTGAGTGAGGGAAAGAGAAAGAGTGATTAAGAGCAAGAGAGAAAGAAAGAAGGAAAGCAAAGTTTGGATAGATGGTAGTAGTGTATTTGATCCCCTGCTGATTTTGTAGGTTTGCCCACTGACAAAGAAATTATCAGTCTATCATTTTAATGGTAGGTTTATTTGAACAGTGAGAGACAGAATAACAACAAAGAAATCCAGAAAAACGCACGTGAAAAATGTTATGAATTGATTTGCATTTTAATGAGGGAAATAAGTATTTGACCCCCTCTCAAATCAGAAAGATTTCTGGCTCCCAGGTGTCTTTTATACAGGTAACGAGCTGAGATTAGGAGCACACTCTTAAAGGGAGTGCTCCTAATCTCAGTTTGTTACCTGTATAAAAGACACCTGTCCACAGAAGCAATCAATCAATCAGATTCCAAACTCTCCACCATGGCCAAGACCAAAGAGCTCTCCAAGGATGTAGAGAGACTGTACTGTTTAGACTGTACTGTTTAGAATGTACTGTTTAGAATGTACTGTTTAGAATGTACTGTTTAGAATGTACTGTTTAGAATGTACTGTTTAGAATGTACTGTTTAGAATGTACTGTTTAGAATGTACTGTTTAGCATGTACTGTTTAGAATGTACTGTTTAGAATGTACTGTTTAGACTGTACTGTTTAGAATGTACTGTTTAGAATGTACTGTTTAGAATGTACTGTTTAGAATGTACTGTTTAGCATGTACTGTTTAGTATGTACTGTTTAGAATGTACTGTTTAGAATGTACTGTTTAGTATGTACTGTTTAGAATGTACTGTTTAGAATGTACTGTTTAGTATGTACTGTTTAGCATGTACTGTTTAGTATGTACTGTTTAGAATGTACTGTTTAGTATGTACTGTTTAGAATGTACTGTTTAGTATGTACTGTTTAGTATGTACTGTTTAGTATGTACTGTTTATGAAAGCCTACTGTTTAGAATGTACTGTTTAGAATGTACTGTTTAGAATGTACTGTTTAGTATGTACTGTTTAGTATGTACTGTTTATGAAAGCCTACTGTTTAGAATGTACTGTTTAGTATGTACTGTTTAGTATGTACTGTTTAGAATGTACTGTTTAGAATGTATTGTTTAGTATGTACTGTTTAGTATGTACTGTTTAGTATGTACTGTTTAGAATGTACTGTACTGTTTAGAATGTACTGTTTAGAATGTACTGTTTAGAATGTACTGTTTAGAATGTACTGTTTAGTATGTACTGTTTAGTATGTATTGTTTAGTATGTACTGTTTATGAAAGCCTACTGTTTAGAATGTACTGTTTAGTATGTACTGTTTAGTATGTACTGTTTAGTATGTACTGTTTAGAATGTACCGTACTGTTTAGAATGTACTGTTTAGAATGTACTGTTTAGTATGTACTGTTTAGTATGTACTGTTTAGAATGTACTGTTTAGTATGTACTGTTTAGTATGTACTGTTTAGTATGTACTGTTTAGTATGTACTGTTTAGTATGTACTGTTTAGAATGTACTGTTTAGTATGTACTGTTTAGAATGTACCGTACTGTTTAGAATGTACTGTTTAGAATGTACTGTTTAGTATGTACTGTTTAGTATGTACTGTTTAGTATGTACTGTTTAGAATGTACTGTTTAGAATGTACTGTTTAGTATGTACTGTTTAGAATGTACTGTTTAGTATGTACTGTTTAGTATGTACTGTTTATGAAAGCCTACTGTTTAGAATGTACTGTTTAGAATGTACTGTTTAGAATGTACTGTTTAGAATGTACTGTTTAGTATGTACTGTTTAGTATGTACTGTTTATGAAAGCCTACTGTTTAGAATGTACTGTTTAGTATGTACTGTTTAGTATGTACTGTTTAGAATGTACTGTTTACTGTTTAGAATGTACTGTTTAGTATGTACTGTTTAGTATGTACTGTTTAGAATGTACTGTTTAGAATGTATTGTTTAGAATGTACTGTACTGTTTAGAATGTACTGTTTAGAATGTACTGTTTAGAATGTACTGTTTAGAATGTACTGTTTAGTATGTACTGTTTAGTATGTATTGTTTAGTATGTACTGTTTATGAAAGCCTACTGTTTAGAATGTACTGTTTAGTATGTACTGTTTAGTATGTACTGTTTAGAATAGTATGTACTGTTTAGAATGTACTGTTTAGTATGTACTGTTTAGAATGTACTGTTTAGTATGTACTGTTTAGTATGTACTGTTTAGTATGTACTGTTTAGAATGTACTGTTTAGTATGTACTGTTTAGTATGTACTGTTTAGAATGTACTGTACTGTTTAGAATGTACTGTTTAGAATGTACTGTTTAGTATGTACTGTTTAGAATGTACTGTTTAGTATGTACTGTTTAGTATGTACTGTTTATGAAAGCCTACTGTTTAGAATGTACTGTATAGTATGTACTGTTTAGTATGTACTGTTTAGTATGTACTGTTTATGAAAGCCTACTGTTCAGAATGTACTGTTTAGTATGTACTGTTTAGAATGTACTGTTTAGAATGTACTGTACTGTTTAGAATTTACTGTTTAGTATTTACTGTTTAGTATGTACTGTTTAGTATGTACTGTTTATGAAAGCCTACTGTTTAGAATGTACTGTTTAGTATGTACTGTTTAGAATATACTGTTTAGTACGTACTGTTTAGAATGTACTGTTTAGAATGTACTGTACTGTTTAGAAGGTACTGTTTAGAATGTACTGTTTAGAATGTACTGTTGAGAATGTACTGTTTAGAATGTACTGTACTGTTTAGAATGTACTGTACTGTTTAGAATGTACTGTTTAGAATGTACTGTTTAGAATGTACTGTTTAGTATGTACTGTTTAGACTGTACTGTTTAGTATGTACTGTTTAGACTGTACTGTTTAGACTGTACTGTTTAGAATGTACTGTTTAGTATGTACTGTTTAGAATGTACTGTTTAGAAGGTACTGTTTAGAATGTACTGTTTAGTATGTACTGTTTAGACTGTACTGTTTAGTATGTACTGTTTAGAAGGTACTGTTTAGTATGTACTGTTTAGACTGTACTGTTTAGTATGTACTGTTTAGTATGTACTGTTTAGTATGTACTGTTTAATATGTACTGTTTAGACTGTACTGTTTAGTATGTACTGTTTAGACTGTACTGTTTAGTATGTACTGTTTAGAATGTACTGTTTAGTATGTACTGTTTAGAATGTACTGTTTAGAAGGTACTGTTTAGAATGTACTGTTTAGTATGTACTGTTTAGACTGTACTGTTTAGTATGTACTGTTTAGAAGGTACTGTTTAGTATGTACTGTTTAGACTGTACTGTTTAGTATGTACTGTTTAGTATGTACTGTTTAGTATGTACTGTTTAATATGTACTGTTTAATATGTACTGTTTAATATGTACTGTTTAGACTGTACTGTTTAGACTGTACTGTTTAGTATGTACTGTTTAGTATGTACTGTTTAGCATGTACTGTTTAGTATGTACTGTTTAGTATGTACTGTTTAGCATGTACTGTTTAGACTGTACTGTTTAGACTGTACTGTTTAGTATGTACTGTTTAGTATGTACTGTTTAGTATGTACTGTTTAATATGTACTGTTTAGACTGTACTGTTTAGTATGTACTGTTTAGTATGTACTGTTTAGACTGGACTGTTTAGTATGGACTGTTTAGTATGTACTGTTTAGACTGTACTGTTTAGTATGTACTGTTTAGACTGTACTGTTTAGTATGTACTGTTTAGACTGTACTGTTTAGTATGTACTGTTTAGACTGTACTGTTTAGACTGTACTGTTTAGTATGTACTGTTTAGTATGTACTGTTTAGACTGTACTGTTTAGACTGTACTGTTTAATATGTACTGTTTAGACTGTACTGTTTAGAATGTACTGTTTAATATGTACTGTTTAGACTGTACTGTTTAGTATGTACTGTTTAGTATGTACTGTTTAGACTGGACTGTTTAGTATGGACTGTTTAGTATGTACTGTTTAGCATGTACTGTTTAGTATGTACTGTTTAGACTGTACTGTTTAGTATGTACTGTTTAGACTGTACTGTTTAGTATGTACTGTTTAGTATGTACTGTTTAGCATGTACTGTTTAGTATGTACTGTTTAGACTGTACTGTTTAGACTGTACTGTTTAGTATGTACTGTTTAGTATGTACTGTTTAGTATGTACTGTTTAATATGTACTGTTTAGACTGTACTGTTTAGTATGTACTGTTTAGACTGGACTGTTTAGTATGGACTGTTTAGTATGTACTGTTTAGACTGTACTGTTTAGTATGTACTGTTTAGACTGTACTGTTTAGTATGGACTGTTTAGTATGTACTGTTTAGTATGTACTGTTTAGTATGTACTGTTTAGTATGTACTGTTTAGACTGTACTGTTTAGACTGTACTGTTTAGTATGTACTGTTTAGTATGTACTGTTTAGACTGTACTGTTTAGACTGTTTAGTATGTACTGTTTAGTATGTACTGTTTAGACTGTACTGTTTAGACTGTACTGTTTAGACTGTACTGTTTAGTATGTACTGTTTAGTATGTACTGTTTAGTATGTACTGTTTAGAATGTACTGTACTGTTTAGACTGTACTGTTTAGTATGTACTGTTTAGACTGTACTGTTTAGACTGTACTGTTTAGTATGTACTGTTTAGACTGTACTGTTTAGTATGTACTGTTTAGAATGTACTGTACTGTTTAGAATGTACTGTTTAGAATGTACTGTTTAGAATGTACTGTTTAGAATGTACTGTTTAGTATGTACTGTTTAGTATGTATTGTTTAGTATGTACTGTTTATGAAAGCCTACTGTTTAGAATGTACTGTTTAGTATGTACTGTTTAGTATGTACTGTTTAGTATGTACTGTTTAGTATGTACTGTTTAGAATGTACCGTACTGTTTAGAATGTACTGTTTAGAATGTACTGTTTAGTATGTACTGTTTAGTATGTACTGTTTAGAATGTACTGTTTAGTATGTACTGTTTAGTATGTACTGTTTAGTATGTACTGTTTAGTATGTACTGTTTAGAATGTACTGTTTAGTATGTACTGTTTAGAATATGTACTGTTTAGAATGTACTGTTTAGAATGTACTGTTTAGTATGTACTGTTTAGTATGTACTGTTTAGTATGTACTGTTTAGAATGTACTGTTTAGAATGTACTGTTTAGTATGTACTGTTTAGAATGTACTGTTTAGTATGTACTGTTTAGTATGTACTGTTTAGTATGTACTGTTTATGAAAGCCTACTGTTTAGAATGTACTGTTTAGAATGTACTGTTTAGAATGTACTGTTTAGAATGTACTGTTTAGTATGTACTGTTTAGTATGTACTGTTTATGAAAGCCTACTGTTTAGAATGTACTGTTTAGTATGTACTGTTTAGTATGTACTGTTTAGAATGTACTGTTTAGAATGTATTGTTTAGAATGTACTGTACTGTTTAGAATGTACTGTTTAGAATGTACTGTTTAGAATGTACTGTTTAGAATGTACTGTTTAGTATGTACTGTTTAGTATGTATTGTTTAGTATGTACTGTTTATGAAAGCCTACTGTTTAGAATGTACTGTTTAGTATGTACTGTTTAGTATGTACTGTTTAGAATGTACCGTACTGTTTAGTATGTACTGTTTAGAATGTACTGTTTAGTATGTACTGTTTAGTATGTACTGTTTAGTATGTACTGTTTAGAATGTACTGTTTAGTATGTACTGTTTAGTATGTACTGTTTAGAATGTACTGTACTGTTTAGAATGTACTGTTTAGAATGTACTGTTTAGAATGTACTGTTTAGTATGTACTGTTTAGAATGTACTGTTTAGTATGTACTGTTTAGTATGTACTGTTTAGTATGTACTGTTTATGAAAGCCTACTGTTTAGAATGTACTGTATAGTATGTACTGTTTAGTATGTACTGTTTAGTATGTACTGTTTATGAAAGCCTACTGTTCAGAATGTACTGTTTAGTATGTACTGTTTAGAATGTACTGTTTAGAATGTACTGTACTGTTTAGAATTTACTGTTTAGTATTTACTGTTTAGTATGTACTGTTTAGTATGTACTGTTTATGAAAGCCTACTGTTTAGAATGTACTGTTTAGTATGTACTGTTTAGAATATACTGTTTAGTACGTACTGTTTAGAATGTACTGTTTAGAATGTACTGTACTGTTTAGAAGGTACTGTTTAGAATGTACTGTTTAGAATGTACTGTTGAGAATGTACTGTTTAGAATGTACTGTTTAGAATGTACTGTACTGTTTAGAATGTACTGTTTAGAATGTACTGTTTAGAATGTACTGTTTAGAATGTACTGTTTAGTATGTACTGTTTAGACTGTACTGTTTAGTATGTACTGTTTAGACTGTACTGTTTAGACTGTACTGTTTAGAATGTACTGTTTAGTATGTACTGTTTAGAATGTACTGTTTAGAAGGTACTGTTTAGAATGTACTGTTTAGTATGTACTGTTTAGACTGTACTGTTTAGTATGTACTGTTTAGAAGGTACTGTTTAGTATGTACTGTTTAGACTGTACTGTTTAGTATGTACTGTTTAGTATGTACTGTTTAATATGTACTGTTTAGACTGTACTGTTTAGTATGTACTGTTTAGACTGTACTGTTTAGTATGTACTGTTTAGAATGTACTGTTTAGTATGTACTGTTTAGAATGTACTGTTTAGAAGGTACTGTTTAGAATGTACTGTTTAGTATGTACTGTTTAGACTGTACTGTTTAGTATGTACTGTTTAGAAGGTACTGTTTAGTATGTACTGTTTAGACTGTACTGTTTAGTATGTACTGTTTAGTATGTACTGTTTAGTATGTACTGTTTAATATGTACTGTTTAATATGTACTGTTTAATATGTACTGTTTAGACTGTACTGTTTAGACTGTACTGTTTAGTATGTACTGTTTAGTATGTACTGTTTAGCATGTACTGTTTAGCATGTACTGTTTAGTATGTACTGTTTAGTATGTACTGTTTAGCATGTACTGTTTAGACTGTACTGTTTAGACTGTACTGTTTAGTATGTACTGTTTAGTATGTACTGTTTAGTATGTACTGTTTAATATGTACTGTTTAGACTGTACTGTTTAGTATGTACTGTTTAGTATGTACTGTTTAGACTGGACTGTTTAGTATGGACTGTTTAGTATGTACTGTTTAGACTGTACTGTTTAGTATGTACTGTTTAGACTGTACTGTTTAGTATGTACTGTTTAGACTGTACTGTTTAGTATGTACTGTTTAGACTGTACTGTTTAGACTGTACTGTTTAGTATGTACTGTTTAGTATGTACTGTTTAGACTGTACTGTTTAGACTGTACTGTTTAATATGTACTGTTTAGACTGTACTGTTTAGAATGTACTGTTTAATATGTACTGTTTAGACTGTACTGTTTAGTATGTACTGTTTAGTATGTACTGTTTAGACTGGACTGTTTAGTATGGACTGTTTAGTATGTACTGTTTAGCATGTACTGTTTAGTATGTACTGTTTAGACTGTACTGTTTAGTATGTACTGTTTAGACTGTACTGTTTAGTATGTACTGTTTAGTATGTACTGTTTAGCATGTACTGTTTAGTATGTACTGTTTAGACTGTACTGTTTAGACTGTACTGTTTAGTATGTACTGTTTAGTATGTACTGTTTAGTATGTACTGTTTAATATGTACTGTTTAGACTGTACTGTTTAGTATGTACTGTTTAGACTGGACTGTTTAGTATGGACTGTTTAGTATGTACTGTTTAGACTGTACTGTTTAGTATGTACTGTTTAGACTGTACTGTTTAGTATGGACTGTTTAGTATGTACTGTTTAGTATGTACTGTTTAGTATGTACTGTTTAGTATGTACTGTTTAGACTGTACTGTTTAGACTGTACTGTTTAGTATGTACTGTTTAGTATGTACTGTTTAGACTGTACTGTTTAGACTGTTTAGTATGTACTGTTTAGTATGTACTGTTTAGACTGTACTGTTTAGACTGTACTGTTTAGTATGTACTGTTTAGTATGTACTGTTTAGTATGTACTGTTTAGTATGTACTGTTTAGAATGTACTGTACTGTTTAGACTGTACTGTTTAGTATGTACTGTTTAGACTGTACTGTTTAGACTGTACTGTTTAGTATGTACTGTTTAGACTGTACTGTTTAGTATGTACTGTTTAGAATGTACTGTACTGTTTAGACTGTACTGTTTAGTATGTACTGTTTAGACTGTACTGTTTAGACTGTACTGTTTAGTATGTACTGTTTAGACTGTACTGTTTAGACTGTACTGTTTAGTATGTACTGTTTAGAAGGCAAGTATGGTTATTCAGACATGGACTCCAACAGACACATGGATGCACGCACAAAAATGAAAGTAAGCATAGACACACTAAAAGGTTACCAATCAATGATCGAGTGACTGCATGTACTCCCATTTAGCTGTTAATCCACTGTGTCTGTGTGTTTGTACTCGATCATGTGTGTGTGTTAGGACACTTCCACAACCCCCTAAATGGGTTCTATTTTGTTGCCATGGCAGCCAGATGGGGCTTGCATGCATTGCCATGGAAACGGAACAAGACCAAAAAATGACATGATACAACATATAAATAAATGAATCACAAAACTGACCTGACTAGAACCACAATCCCACAAAGAGTCTGAGCAGCCAATAGACAAACACACACACAGACTTGACATGGGATAGAGTGTACTGACACTAGTTCAGACAAGCCATATGGGAATATGCTGAGAAAGAGAGATAGATAGGAGAAAGGGAGAGAAAGAGAGGGAAGAGAGAGAGAGAGAGAGAGAGAGAGAGAGAGAGAGAGAGAGAGAGAGAGAGACCAGTCCATCGCTGTAGCAAGGTCAACAGCAGTCCAAACAAGATACAGAGAGATAGCTGAAAGAACTGGACCAAAACACATCAACATTTAAAAGTGGTTTTCCATTGGACTCAAAAAGACAGTCTTTTACAGTCTTTTCACAGTAAGGCGTTGGGAGATTAACACACACACACACACACACACACACACACACACACACACACACACACACACACACACACAGTATTTTGCTAAACACTTTGTGACAGATGTCATACAAATGAAATGTAAAAGTCAAATGTGACTGTATTTTTCAAGGCTGACTCTTAATACTTCCATCTTATTTGAGACTAGTTTGTTATAACCAGCTGAGGTTTCATCATGATATAAAACTACAACACAGAGTATGGTGATGGATTGTGGGTAAGGCCCTGTGACAGACTAGCGTTCTGCACTGTGAAGCTGCCTCACGCTACAGAAACAGGAGAGAGACTCCTGGCCCTATGGACCTTTCAGGCTCAGACAGGGCTTACTTAATTACCATACAGAATAAGATTGTGCAAAAGTGCAAAACTACACACCAAATATCCAAAACCAGAAGCTGTTTCTCAGCCTTTGACTCAGTTGTCAATTGCATAAAACACTTTTTTCAAAACACTACACACAAAAATCTAACAGGAAGTGACTTGCTTTCCTTTTCCAAACACAACCAATCAAAATGCTACACTTATTCACCAGGTCACACTCCTCACATGTGCAAACACTAATAGCTTAACTGATCACTAACCAATCACTGCTTTACTGTAGTATAGGCCTATAAATAGGTCAAAGGTCAGATTACCTGTTCTGAACAATGGATGCCAACAATGGACAGAGAGCAAGAGGAGTAGGAGGGAGAAGAAGAGGACGAGGGCAAAGAAGAGAAGGAAGGAGAGCCATCTCTGATGAGATTAGGGCAACACTTGTTGATCATGTGATCAACCACGGTTTGACCATGAGAGAGGCTGGATTGAGAGTCCAGCCCAACTTGAGTCGATTTACAGTGGCGTCCATAATTCGAACCTTCAGAAATGAGAACAGGTATGCAACTATCTAATGACTATTTTAGCATTACAGTAATGTACTGTAAAATACGTATGACTGCATAGTATTGCATAAACATTTGTAACTCTAAGCCATCCATTTACTGCACTGCATTGAATGAATGAGGTTGGTTATCATGCTGTACTACATTTTGTTGTACATTGTTTACAGTTCCTATGCTGAACACATACTGTGTTTGAATTCTGTACAGAGTGGAAAGGCAAAGACATCATGGAGGACGAGGACGCTTGTTTACAGATGTACAATAGACTGCAATTATAAATATGGTTTTGGCCAACAATGCAATTAGGATTCGAGAGATAAGAGAGCATATCTTGAAAAATGACATCATATTTAACAACATCAATGCTGTAAGCCTGTCGACCATACAACGCATCCTCCAACGGCACCGAGTGACGATGAAACAACTTTACAAGGTGCCATTTGAGAGAAACTCTGACAGAGTCAAGAATATGCGACATGACTTTGTAGAGGTATGTATGCAACACTACATCCAGTACTTCAGACATACCATATTTACTCATCTGTATATCCTTTTGTCTGTTACAGAGAGTATTGGAGCTGGATGCCCATGTAATTCGCCATGAATTTATGTATGTGGATGAGGTTGGCTTCAACCTCACCAAAACCAAGCGCCCTTGAGGAGAAGAAATGTAATAGGACAGAGGGCAATTACCAATGTCCCTGGACAGCGTGGGGGTAATTTAACTATGTGTGCTGCCATCACTCAAAACGGGGTCCTCCATCACAATGCCACACTGGGTCCGTACAACACCGGCCATATGCTCACTTTTCTGGATGCAATTTACACAATGCTTGTCCCTGATCCAGATCAGGAGCCTGCTAGATTTGTGGTTTTATGGGACAATGTTAATGTTCACCGGGCTGTTCTGGTCCAAAACTGGTTTGCCACCCATCCACAATTTGTAGTTTTGTACCTACCCCCATATTCACCTTTTCTAAATCCCATAGAGGAATTCTTCTCAGCCTGGCGCTGGAAAGTGTATGATCGCCAACCCTATGCCCGCATGCCGCTTCTCCAGGCAATGGAGGACGCATGTGGGGACATAGAGGTTGCCTCTGTCCAAGGTTGGATACGCCATGCTAGGAGATACTTCCCTCGATGTTTGGCAAGAGAAAACGTATCTTGTGATGTGGACAAAGTATTGTGGCCAGACCCAGGCCGGAGAAGAGATGAAGTGTAGCTTAGCACTGGTGACTGCCCCCCCACCAATTCCTGGACTGCCCCGGGACCCCACACACACAATTGAGTTCTTTACTGTATTCTAAAGAATGAACTTTTGGTTTACATATGTTTATGGTTTTGTTGTATGCTACTGTATACAACAGTAATGTTTGGCCTAATAAATATTTTCTGTTTCTACATTGCATTGGGGTTTACAGTGTACTTGTTACCCCTCTCAGCAGATTACAGATTACTTTCACTGTAGAACATTGTATTGAAATGTAGATATAAGCCTATGAAAGACCAAAGAGCTTTAGATTTAAAACAACAGTGTTTACATGGTATATCCAAAAATGTACTATTATGAAAGCAGTGTTTGCCATTTGATGCAAATGCTTCATTCTGACATGTGTTTATGGCATTTCCTGGCACCACTCCGCCAGGGCCCTCACCTCCTCCCTGTAGGCTGTCTCGTCATTGTTGGTAATCACATCGTCCCAGAGGGAATGCAAATATTAGTGACACCAGACACCACTGTGCATAACAACACACACACACATTGATAACAACAGACACACACACATTGATAACAACAGACACACACACATTGATAACAACACACACACACATTGATAACAACACACACACACATTGATAACAACACACACACATTGATAACAACAGACACACACACATTGATAACAACACACACACACACACATATTTCCTTACTCCTCTATCGCTCTCGCTCTCTCTCTACACGGCTCTATCCAATCACAGCTAAGCTTCCGAGAAGACCATCGCAGCCGTGAGACATCATCATGATGACTGTCTGTCAATAGAACATCTCTCAGCGCAAGGACAGTGTCTGTCTGTCTGTCTGTGAATTATCTTATTTTAATTGGAGCCAGACGACTCTCCAACCTCTGAAAGACAGGGAGTCCTGAGAGAGAGAGAGGGGGAAGTAATGAGATGTGTGTACAGTCAGGAAAGTGTTAAGCCAAGAGTAACATACAAGAGTAACTGAACTGATCAACACCAGCCAGGTCACCCATGGCAGAAGTCAGTATTCGATGTCCATCCATGTCTGAGGATGTCGGGAGATGGCGTGGAAACCAGCCACTAGAGGCAACAGCTGTTACCTTCAAGTAGGCTTTGCTTTTGCTAGAGCATTGTTGATGGGCGTAAGCATCTGGGTCCAAAGGTTGCATGTTCAAATCCAGCGCTAGAAAGTTGTTTTTGATATTTTTTATTTAAGCCTATCCCAAACCTTAACCAATCTGAGTTAATGGATACTTAAATGTTACATTTGAGAAACTTGGATGAACGTCTAACTCTGACGCGAGACTGTGAGAGAAAAGTGTGTGTGTGTGTCTGTGTGTGCGACCACACAAAACAATGAAGAGTCTATGAAATGCTGACTCTGCAACGCTAAAAGGAAGCATGCAGTACAGTGGAGTTCATGCTCACACACACACACACACTGAGTTTTGCGCAGTCAGATCAATAGTATCCTTTAGTGCCTTGATCTGAAGTCTCAGTGGAAAATCCTCCACGTTTGTTATGTTAATAGTTACATGGGGTGTCTCATCAAATCAAATCAAATCAAATCACATTTTATTGGTCACATACACATGGTTAGCAGATATTTCGAGTGTAGCGAAATGCTTGTGCTTCTAGTTCCAACAGTGCAGCAATATCTAACAAGTAATATCTAATAATTTCACGACAAATACCTACAGTTGAAGTCAGAAGTTTACATACACCTTAGCCAAATACATTTAAACTCAGTTTTTCACAATTCCTGACATTTAATCCCAGTAAAAAGTCCCTGTTTTAGGTCAGTTAGGATCACCACTTTATTTTAAGAATGTGAAATGTCAGAATAATAGTAGAGTAAATTATTTATTTCAGCTTTTCTTTCTTTCATCACATTCCCAGTGGGTCAGAAGTTTACATACACTCAAATATTATTTGGTAGCATTGCCTTTAAATTGTTTAACTTGGGTCAAATGTTTCGGGTAGCCTTCCACAAGCTTCCCACAATAAGTTGGGTGAATTTTGACCCATTCCTCCTGACAGAGCTGGTGTAACTGAGTCAGGTTCGTAGGCCTCCTTGCTCGCACACGCTTTTTCAGTTCTGCCCACAATTTTTCAATGGGATTGAGGTTAGTGCTTTGTGATGGCCACTCCAATACCTTGACTTTGTTGTCCTTAAGCCATTTTACCACAACTTTGGAAGTATGCTTGGGGTCATTGTCCATTTGGAAGACCCATTTGCGACCAAGATTTAACTTTCTGACTGATGTCTTGAGATGTTGCTTCAATATATCCACATAATTTTCCATCCTCATGATGCCATCTATTTTGTGAAGTGCACCAGTCCCTCCTGCAGCAAAGCACCCCCACAACATGATGCTGCCACCCCCGTGCTTCACGGTTGGGATAGTGTTCTTCGGCTTGCAAGCCTCCCCCTTTTTCCTCAAAATATAACGATGGTCATTATGGCCAAACAGTTCTATTTTTGTTTCATCAGACCAGAGTCTGGCTTTTTTTATGGCGGTTTTGGAGCAGTGGCTTCTTCCTTGCTGAGCGGCCTTTCAGATTATGTTGATATAGGACTTGTTTTACTGTGGATAAAGATACTTTTGTACCGGTTTCCTATCTTCACAAGGTTCTTTGCTGTTGTTCTGGGATTGATTTGCACTTTTCGCACCAAAGTACGTTCATCTCTAGGAGACAGAACGCGTCTCCTTACTGAGCGGTATGATGGCTGCGTGATCCCATGGTGTTTATACTTGCGTACTATTGTTTGTACAGATGAACATGGTACCTTCAGGCGTTTGGAAATTGCTCCCAAGGATGAACCAGACTAGTGGAGGTCTACAATTTTTGGCTGATTTCTTTAGATGTTTCCATGATGTCAAGAAAAGAGGCACTGAGTTTGAAGGTAGGCCTTGAAATACATCCACAGGTACACCTCCAATTGACTCAAATGATGTCAATTAGCCTATCAGAAGCTTCTAAACCCATGACATAATTTTCTGGAATTTTACAATCTGTTTAAAGGCACAGTCAACTTAGTGTATGTAAACTTCTGACCCACTGGAATTGTGATACAGTGAATTATAAGTGAAACAATCTGTCTATAAGCAATTGTTGGAAAAATTACTTATGTTATGCACAAAGTAGATGTCCTAAACGACTTGCCAAAACTATAGTTTGTTAACTACTTACACTACCCGGTGAAACTCCCGACACTACCCGGTGAAATGTAAGGCGCCAAATTCAAAATACAAAAGTTGAATTATTAAACATTCATCAATATACAAGTGTTGCATAGTCATCAAAAGCTCTGCTTTTTGTTTTGTTGACGTTGAGTGAGAGGTTATTTTCCTGGCACCACTCCGCCAGGGCCCTCACCTCCTCCCTGTAGGCTGTCTCGTCATTGTTGGTAATCAAGCCTATTACTGTAGTGTTTGATTGAGTTGGAGGCGTGCATGGCCACGCAGTCATGGGTGAACAGGGAGTACAGGAGGGAGCTGAGCACGCACCCTTGTGGGGCCCCAGTGTTGAAGATCAATCGAAGTGGATCAATCGAAGTTGTTTCCTACCTTCACCACCTGGGGGCGGCCCATCAGGAAGTCCAGGACACAATTGCATTATCCTCATGTGCTAATGTTAGGTGGTTCATTTCCATGGGGTGCGTGTTATCATGTCTGGCCAGCAAGGACAACTATTCAGAGGGCGCATTGTGTGAGTAGTTCCGACCAGGAAGTTCCCCTGAACTAGTCTAGTTCTAGAATCCATCCTTTTATTCTGCTGTTGTCTTGTTCTTATTCTCTTAACAGATGATATAGGGATTAGAACGGGCCAGATTAGCTCACATGTACAGTAAGGCATTGGGAGATTAACACATGTCGAGGTTTAGACCCTCAGATGGCAAGACTACAATAATCCTATTGATGAATGTCCAGAAGACTGCTGGTACAGGATCAACACACACAATGCCTAGAGACAGGGGTGTGTGTTTATATTACCTTGCTGAGGCTATGCAGAATGAACAGAGAGGAGGGGGAGAGAAGGAACGAGTGGTTGATAGAGAGAGAGAGAGAGAGAGAGAGAGAGAGAGAGAGAGAGGAGTGGTACTTTAAACCCTGTTAAAAATGTTTAACTTAGTCCTG
>CM059811.1:10762578-10932578 GCA_030435695.1 Brachymystax lenok tsinlingensis | reverse complement strand
GACCCTTTGCTATGAGACTCTAAATTGAGCTCAGGTGCATCCTGTTTCATTGATAATCCTTGAGACGTTTCTACAACTTAACCCAAGTCCACCTGTGGTAAATTCAATGGATTGGACATGATTTGGAAAAGCACACAACTGTTTATTTAAGGTTCCACAGTTGACAGTGCATGTCAGAGCAAAAACCAAGCCATGAGGTAAAAGGAATTGTCCGTAGAGCTCAGAGACGAGGCAAAGATCTGGGGCAGGATACAAAAAAAATTCTGCAGCATTGAAGGTCCCCAAGAACACCATCCCTACAGTGACGCATGGTGGTAGCAGCATCATGCTGTGGGAAGACTAGTCAGGCTTGAGGCAAAGATGAACGGAGCAAAGTACAGAGAGATCCTTGATGAAAACCTGCTCCAGAGCGCTCAGGACCTCAGACTGGGGCGAAAGTTCACCTTCCAACAAGACAACGACCCTCAGCACACAGCCAAGACAACGCAGGAGTGGCTTCGGGACAAGTCTGTGAATGTCCTTGAGTGCCCCAGCCAGAGCCCGGACTTGAACCCGATCGAAAATATCTGGAGAGACCTGAAAATAGCTGTGCAGCAACGCTCCCCATCCAACCTGACAGAGCTTGAGAGGATCTGCAGAGAAGAATGGGAGAAACTCCCCAAATACAGGTGTGCCAATCTTGTAGCATCATACCCAAGACGACTCAAGGCTGTAATCGCTGCCAAAGGTGCTTCAACAAAGTACTGAGTAAAGGGTCTGAATATTTATGTAAATGTGGTATAGGTTTTTATTTATAATACATTTGCTAAAATTTCTAAAAACCAGTTTTTGCTTTGTCATTATGGGGTATTGTGTGTAGAGTGATGAGGGAAAAAAACGATTTAATCAATTTTAGAATAAGGCTGTAACGTAACAAAATGTTGAGAAAGTCAAGGGTTCTGAATACTTTCTGAATACACAGTATACACTTCTTCCATGGTAGGTAGAAGTCACCCCAAACCAATGATACAGGGTGTGATATCTGGTATGATTGTAGTACTGACAATTCATCTTATAAGTCTGATGACAAGGCTTCTAAATTGTTATGTCTCTAATGCACTCATAGCTATCTGTTCTCATCTAAGATTCTTCATATCAGTAGTTCTTGCTAGGAACTGCCTGCCTGCTGCCTGCCTGCCTGATGCCTGCCTGCCTGATGCCTGCCTGCCTGATGCCTGCCTGATGCCTGCCTGCCAGCCTGCTGCCTGCCTGCCTGATGCCTGCCTGCCAGCCTGCTGCCTGCCTGCCAGCCTGCTACCTGCCAGCCTGCTGCCTGCCTGCCTGCCAGCCTGCTGCCTGCCTGATGCCTGCCTGCCAGCCTGCTCCCTGCCTGCCTGCCAGCCTGCTACCTGCCAGCCTGCTGCTTGCCTGCCTGATGCCTGCCTGCCTGCCAGTTCATTATGAACTCACCATCATAAACAGTTAGCTAGTGATTTTGCTCAGTGACAATGTCGTCACATATTAAATGTTTTTTTAAGCAAATTGATAACAACACACATTGATAACAACACATATTGATAACAACACACACACACATAGACAACAACACACACACACATTGATAACAACACACACACACATTGATAACAACACACACACACATTGATAACAACACACACACACACATTGATAACAACAGACACACACACACATTGATAACAACAGACACACACACACATTGATAACAACACACATTGATAACAACACACATTGATTACAACACACACACATAGACAACAACACACACACATTGATATCAACACACATTGATAACAACACACACACATAGACAACAACACACACACATTGATATCAACACACACACACACACACACACATTGATAACAACACACACACACACATTGACAACAATACACATTAATAACAACACACATTGATAACAACACATAATGACAACAACACACACACACATTGACAACAACACACATTGATTACAACACACACACATAGACAACAACACACACACATTGATATCAACACACACACACACACACACATTGATAACAACACACACACACATTGATAACAACACACACACACACATTGATAACAACAGACACACACACATTGATAACAACACACACACACACATTGATAACAACAGACACACACACATTGATAACAACACACACACACATTGATAACAACAGACACACACACATTGATAACAACACACACACACATTGATAACAACAGACATACACATTGATAACAACACACACACATTGATAACAACACACACACACACACATTGATAACAACAGACACACACATTGATAACAACACACACACACACATTGATAACAACACACACACACACATTGATAACAACACACACACACACATTGATAACAACACACACACACACATTGATAACAACACACACACACATTGATAACAACACACACACACACATTGATAACAACACACACACACATTGATAACAACAGACACACACACATTGATAACAACAGACACACACACATTGATAACAACACACACACACACATTGAAAACAACACACACACATTGATAACAACAGACACACACACATTGATAACAACAGACACACACACATTGAAAACAACACACACACACATTGATAACAACACACACACATTGATAACAACAGACACACACACATTGATAACAACACACACACATTGATAACAACACACACACATTGATAACAACAGACACACACACATTGATAACAACAGACACACACACACATTGATAACAACACACACACACACATTGATAACAACACACACACACATATTGATAACAACAGACACACACACATTGATAACAACACACACACACACATTGATAACAACACACACACACACACACATTGATAACAACACACACACACACATTGATGTAACAACAGACACACACACATTGATAACAACAGACACACACATTGATAACAACAGACACACACATTGATAACAACACACACACACACATTGATAACAACACACACACACACACACATTGATAACAACACACACACACACACACATTGATAACAACAGACACACACACATTGATAACAACACACACACACACATTGATAACAACAGACACACACACATTGATAACAACAGACACACACACATTGATAACAACACACACACACACATTGATAACAACACACACATTGATAACAACACACACACATTGATAACAACAGACACACACACATTGATAACAACACACACACACACATTGATAACAACACACACACATTGATAACAACAGACACACACACATTGATAACAACACACACACACATTGATAACAACACACACACATTGATAACAACACACACACACATTGATAACAACACACACACACACATTGATAACAACAGACACACACACATTGATAACAACACAACACACACACATTAATAACAACAGACACACACACATTGATAACAACACACACACACACATTGATAACAACACACACACACACATTGATAACAACAGACACACACACATTGATAACACCACACACACACATTGATAACAACACACACACACATTGATAACAACACACACACATTGATAACAACACACACACACATTGATAACAACACACACACACATTGATAACAACACACACACACATTGATAACAACACACACACATTGATAACAACACACACACACATTGATAACAACACACACACATTGATAACAACACACAGGGAGAGGAGGAGGAACAGAGAGAACAACACCGTCCTTCCGTGACTTTTCCTCTCCACTCCTCTCAGCCAACACCAGGCGCTGTATGTATCAAGCTTCTCAGAGTAGGAGTTGTGATCTAGGATCAGTAGTCCATTTTATTAATCCAAAAAGCTAAACTGATCCTAAATCAGCAGTCCTTCTGAGAGACAGTTGAGACATAAGGCCCCAGCTGTACCTCCCCTTCAGCTGTGATTGAGAATTCAATGTCTATCTTTGGCTCTCTCTCCCTCTGTGTGTGTGTGTGTGTGTGTGTGTGTGTGTGTGTGTGTGTGTGTGTGTGTGTGTGTGTGTGTGTGTGTGTGTGTGTGTGTGTGTGTGTGTGTGTGTGTGTGTGTGTGTGTGTGTGTGTGTGTGTGTGTGTGTGTGTGTGTGTGTGATAGAGGCTAGAACAATTCATCAATTAAAGAGGCACTAAGCTCTTCTGTTAATCCATTCCTTCGAGGTAGGGATGGACAGATCAGGTAGAGGAAATGAATGGACAGATCAGGACAGTAGATGAAAGAGATGAAAATAAAATCCAGGCCATCTACCTAAAAGGAGAGGAGAATGTACCACGCAGACACGCCATGGGAACACACACTAACACACACAGTATTTGGAGAGATATAATGCGCGCACACACACTCACACACACTCACACACTCCATTTGTAAGTACATACTGTAGATAGCCTAAGAGCAATCCTCTTAAAACTACCAGCCCTGAGGGAGTAGTCTAGTCTCTTAAAACTACCAGCCCTGAGGGAGTAGTCTAGTCTCTTAAAACTACCAGCCCTGAGGGAGTAGTCTAGTCTCTTAAAACTACCAGCCCTGAGGGAGTCTCTCTTGCTCTCTGGACCTTCATCTCTCCATCTCTCTGAATTGGTGTCCTGTCATCGCCTCCTGTGGCAACATTTAACACCTCGACCACAAAACCATGACCACCCCCCCACTTCCTGCTACCAGCTAAACACACTGATGCACATACTGTAGGCTCCTCCTTGTCCTAAAAACTGAAGTGGGTCTTCCTCTCTCTCTCTCCTCTCTCTCTCAATTCAATTCAAAGGTATTTATTGCCGTGGGAAACATGTGTTTACATTGCCAAAGCAAGTGAAATAGATAATAAACAAAAGTGAAATAAACAAAACAAAAACAATGAACAGTAAACATTACACTCACAAAAGTTCCAAAAGAATAAAGACATTTAAAATTTCATAATATGTCTATATACAGTGTTGTAACTATGTGCAAATAGTTAAATAAATAAACATAAATATGGGTTGTATTTACAATGATATATAATTTCTTCACTGGTTGCCGTTTTCATGTGGTAACATGTCACAAATCTTGCTGCTGTGATGTCACACTGGTATTTCACCCGATAGATATGAGAGTTTAGCAACATGTTATTTTGGGGGGAATTCTTTGTGGGTCTGTGAATCTGAGGGAAATGTGTGTCTCTAATATGGTCATACATTTGGCAGGAGGTTAGGAAGTGCAGCTCAGTTTCCACCTAATTTTGTGGGCAGTGTGCACATAGCCTGTCTTCTCTTGAGAGTCAGGTTTGCCAACTGCAACCTTTCTCAGTAGCAAGGCTATGCTCACTGAGTCTGTACATAGTCAAAGCTTTCCTTAAGTTTGGGTCAGTCACAGTAGTCAGGTATTCTGCCACTGTGTACTCTCTGTTTACAGCCAAATAGCATTCTAGTTAATGTGTCAAGGAATTATATTTTTGTTTTCTCATGATTTGGTTGGGTCTTGGTTATGTTGCTGTCCTGGGGCTCTATGGGGTCTGTTTGTGAACAGAGCACCAGGACCAGCTTGCTTAGGGGACCCTTCTCCAGGTTCATCTCTCTGTAGGTGATGGCTTTGTTATGGAAGGTTTGGGAATCGCTTCCTTTTATGTGATTGTAGAATTTAACAACTCTTTTCTGGATTTTGATACTTAGCGGCTATCGGCCTAATTCTGCTCTGCATGCATTATTTTGTGTTTTATGTTGTACACTGAGGATATTTTTGCAGAATTCTGCATGCAGAGTCTCAATTTGGTGTTTGTCCCATTTTGTGAATTCATGGTTGGTGAGCGGACCCCAGACCTCCCAACCATGAAGGGCAATGGGTTCTATAACTGATGCAAGTATTTTTGGCCAGATCCTAATTGGGATGAAGAATTTTATGTTCCTTTTTATGGCATAAAAGGCCCTTCTTGCCTTGTCTCTCAGATCGTTCACAGCTTTGTTACCTGTGGCGCTGATGTTTAGGCCGAGGTATATATCGTTTTTTGTGTGCTCTAGGGCAACGATGTCGAGATGGAATTTGTATTTGTGGTCTTGGCAACTGGACCTTTTTTGGGACACCATTATTTTTGTCTTACTGAGATTTAATGTTAGGGCCCAGGTCTGACAGAATCTGTGCAGAAGATCTAGGTCATGGTTCCCCAACTGGTGGCCCACCGGCAAAATTAAATATAAATGGGTTTTTCATTTAAAAAAATTGATGTATCATATAAAATTCTCAAGTCCCAAATGTAATGTCCCAAGAAGGAAGTCACCCCACCTAAATAACGCACAACTTGCATTTAAACTTGAACTTCATAAGGAGAGAGAATGCTGGAGACAGTCGACCAGTAAAGCAGGCAGCGGACCACTTTGTGGTGCTGAAAGGTAAAGCTGCACCATCAATAGGAGGTGAACAGCTCCTGGTGCTGAAAATATAGCACCATTAATAGGAGGCGAACAGCTCCTGGTGCTGAAAATATAGCACCATTAATAGGAGGTGAACAGCTCCTGGTGCTGAAAATATAGCACCATTAATAGGAGGCGAACAGCTCCTGGTGCTGAAAACCATTAATAGGAGGCGAACAGATCCTGGTGCTGAAAACCATTAATAGGAGGCGAACAGATCCTGGTGCTGTAAATATAGCACCATTAATAGGAGGTGAACAGATCCTGGTGCTGAAAGGTAAAGCTGCACCATCAATAGGGGGTGAACAGATCCTGGTGCTGAAAATATAGCACCATTAATAGGAGGTGAACAGCTCCTGGTGCTGAAAATATAGCACCATTAATAGGAGGTGAACAGATCCTGGTGCTGAAAATATAGCACCATTAATAGGAGGTGAACAGATCCTGGTGCTGAAAGGTAAAGCTGCACCATCAATAGGGGGTGAACAGATCCTGGTGCTGAAAATATAGCACCATTAATAGGAGGTGAACAGCTCCTGGTGCTGAAAATATAGCACCATCAATAGGAGGTGAACAGATCCTGGTGCTGAAAATATAGCACCATTAATAGGAGGTGAGCAGATCCTGGTGCTGAAAACCATTAATAGGAGGCGAACAGATCCTGGTGCTGTAAATATAGCTAACTTGTTATGAAACAAAAAGATGGCCTAATCGAAGTGGGATTTTTTTATTAGGCTTACTTACAATTGCAACTGGCCAAAAATGTAACATCCTACATAAAACAATAATTTAAAGAAAAAAAGGCGATGTCTGTGTCTGATTATATGTATTGGGATAGCCTGTTCTTCTAATGACATAACAAACAGAACATACTGTCAGCTAGAGATGTAAATATCCCTGGATAACCTCTCACAGTAATATTAGTATTTACTAAATACTGTCAGATAGAGATGTAAATATCCCTGGATAACCTCTCACAGTAGTATTAGTATTTACTAAATACTGTCAGCTAGAGATGTAAATATCTCTGGATAACCTCTCACAGTAGTATTAGTATTTACTAAATACTGTCAGCTTGAGATGTAAATATCCCTGGATAACCTCTCACAGTAGTATTAGTATTTACTAAATACTGTCAGCTTGAGGTGTAAATATCCCTGGATAACCTCTCACAGTAATATTAGTATTTACTAAATACTGTCAGCTTGAGGTGTAAATATCCCTGGATAACCTCTCACAGTAATATTAGTATTTACTAAATACTGTCAGCTTGAGATGTAAATATCCCTGGATAACTTCTCACAGTAATATTAGTATTTACTAAATACTGTCAGCTAGAGATGTAAATATCCCTGGATAACCTCTCACAGTAGTATTAGTATTTACTAAATACTGTCAGCTAGAGATGTAAATATCTCTGGATAACCTCTCACAGTAGTATTAGTATTTACTAAATACTGTCAGCTTGAGATGTAAATATCCCTGGATAACTTCTCACAGTAATATTAGTATTTACTAAATACTGTCAGCTAGAGATGTAAATATCCCTGGATAACCTCTCACAGTAATATTAGTATTTACTAAATACTGTCAGCTAGAGATGTAAATATCCCTGGATAACTTCTCACAGTAATATTAGTATTTACTAAATACTGTCAGCTAGAGATGTAAATATCCCTGGATAACTTCTCACAGTAGTATTAGTATTTACTAAATACTGTCAGCTAGAGATGTAAATATCCCTGGATAACTCTCACAGTAATATTAGTATTTACTAAATACTGTCAGCTAGAGATGTAAATATCAATGGATAACCTCTCACAGTAATATTAGTATTTATTAAATACTGTCAGCTAGAGATGTAAATATCAATGGATAACCGCTCACAGTAATATTAGTATTTATTAAATACTGTCATATAGGCCACTAAGTAACTGCATGGTAAAAGTAGCATTCTCCTGGGACACGATCTTGTGGATGTCGGGTGAGATGGATGGGATTTTGATGCACAACCAGTCCTTGATTGGTTCCTGTCCAGAGTCTTGTATGGGCGGCAGGTAGCCTAGTGGTTAGAGCGTTGGGCCAGTAACCGAAAGATTACTAGATTGAATCCCTGAGCTGACAAGGTAAAAATCTCTCATTCTGCCTCTGAACAAGGCAGTTAACCCACTGTTCCTAGGCCATCATTGTAAATAAGAATTTGTTCTTAACTGACTTGCCTGGTTAAATAAATAAAACACGGATTGTGTTCTTAGAGGAAAGGGAGGGCTCGCAGGTGTAAGTTGATCCAAACATTGTTAGCACATAAAATGCAAGTTTCTTTATTGTGCTCTATTCCTCTGAGCATGCCACCCAAAACCCACACAAGGACTCAGCACTTCTGAGCTCATCCCTGATTTGGCTCGATGTCTGGAATTCAATCAGCTCAGTTTGTATTGCAGCCTCATCCAGCGAGAATATAATTTTCTTAGCAAGGAAGGAGAATTCTCCACCTGAGCAGACTGTGAGAGGATCACGTACAAGCACAATGATATCCTTGGGCTGTAGTCTTTAAATCTGGTGGAGAAGTTGTCCCTCAGCTGCTTGATGATATCTTCCATCACCTCTGTGACAATGCTGCGGCCTGCTCCCTCTGTGACAATGCTGCGGCCTGGTCCCTCTGTGACAATGCTGCGGCCTGCTCCCTCTGTGACAATGCTGCGGCCTGCTCCCTCTGTGACAATGCTGCGGCCTGCTCCCTCTGTGACAATGCTGCGGCCTGGTCCCTCTGCCTGTTGTTTCTTCAGTGTGCTGTGTGCTGAAGTGCAGCAGCCAGATCACATGTCCAAATAGAACAACTCAAGCTTCCTAGTAAAGGCCTCAACTTTTTCCACCATGTCCACCACTGTTTTCCCTCTTCCTTGTAACTGCAGATTTAGCTTGTTTAAGTGACAGAATATGTCTGCCCAAAAAGCTTTTTGTGTAGCTTGCAGTTTACTAAAAAACGCCTTTGTCTGGGGCGGGAAGGGAACTTTGAAAGTTCCATGCTTAGATTCATAATGACGTCTGAGATTGAATTCTTTGCAAACAGCTACATCTTCATTGCAAATAAGACACACTGGCTTGGCCTTGGAAAAAGATGGAAAGTTGAACGCATATCCCTCTGTCCGTTCTTCCCTGATACTTCGATTTTCATTATCCACCATTCTTTTGATACTTTCTGAGAGTGACATTTTCTCTCGCTATCAAGTTAATTGTTCTTAACAAAAGTAGTGTAGCCTACAGAAGGCTACGTAGACCTGTTTTTCCCCACCAATCAACGCACAGAGAAATAGACAAAAACAATAATTGAATAGAGACATTGGGGATTTTATGAGCATAATCAGATCGAAATTATTATCTTATTGTCACTGAATGTATTATGTACTAATCAGATGTGTTAAACATTTTACATTTGTTGTGTAGGCCTATTAATTGTGCCTATATTATATGCTAATTATGTTCTGGCCCGCCAACTGACGAACTCTCATCTAGGTGCTGTTGTAGGCCCTCCTTGGTGTCTCTCTCTCTCTCTCTCTCTCTCTCTCTCTCTCTCTCTCTCTCTCTCTCTCTCTCTCTCTCTCTCGTTCTATTTACTTCCCCCTTTCTCTCTCTCTCTCTCACTCTATTTAGTTCTCTCTCTCTCTAACCCCAAGACTTCCTATCGCCCAATACAGGTCACAGGCAGTAGCAGCACTGAAACTTAAACTTGATATTTCACTCCAAAAAGGGTTTTCTGACCTGTTGAAATGCATCAACGTCCCACGTCAACTGAACTAAGAACCTGAGGCCTTAAATTCTTCCACTGTACAGTGAGCGAGTCTAACCACGTGTGTGCCTGTGTTTAATTTCTTTTGTTAATCCCTCATTAAAAAAGTTGAACAGGTGAGGAGAGAAGGGGAGCGAATGGAGAGATCCAGGGAAACGACAAAACGAGGGCAGAGCGAGAGTCAAAACCTCTGTGAGTGTGTGTGTGTCTGTGTTGTCAGCATATCTAACCATAGTAAAAGGACAACTGGCTTGCAGCTGGTTACAACGTGTTTTACTGTACATCACACCCACTCCTCTAGGCCTCTCTCTCTCTCTCTCTCTATCTATCTCTCTAGTGAAAAAAGTGAGGGAGGCAGAGAGAGTGGAGAAAGAATAAGACAGGGGAAGGGAGAGAAGCAAAGGACAAGAGAGAGGATAGAGAGTAAAAGGATTTTATTTTTTGAACTAATTCTAGAATGGATAGAACACCGGAAGGATGACGCCTACACATTCTCTTCTCACACTCAGCCTCTTGCTTACCGTCTGTCAATCTATCCATGCATCTTACATAGCACCCTATTCCCTTTATAGTGCATTACTTTAGACCAGGGCCCATAGGGCTATTGTAAAAAGTAGTGTACTATGTAGGGAATAGGGTGCCATTTGGGACATAACCTATGACCTATGACCTAGCGTACTGCAAGTTTTGTTCTGCTTGTTAGGTTTGTTTTGATTTGATTTAGAAGTTGGTTCATTGAGACTTCCACGTCCCATACACACACACACACACACCACACACACACACACACACACACACATATATGAGACAGATATAACACACACATATATGAGACAGATATAACACACACACCACACCACACAAACACACCACACACAAACAAACAAACACACATACACAGTTACGTGCACAGATAGGGCTCACCCAGTGCTCAACTTTTCTCTCTACACATATTCTGACCCTGAACTTAAGCATGAGAATAGCATGCTATTCACTAGTTATTCGTTCGGGGTGGACATTGAATAAATGAAGGTGTGTCTACAGATACACCATATTCTGACCTTGACTTCATTCTCTCATAATTCCACCACACCTTTTACACGTGAAGGAAATCATGAATAAGGTTGAGCAACCTGTCGGTTCCAAGTGGTGTTATTTCCGATAGTGCATGGAGAATGGTGTTATTTTCGATAGTGCATGGAGAATGGTGTTATTTTCGATAGTGCATGGAGAATGGTGTTATTTCCGATAGTGCATGGAGAATGGTGTTATTTCTGTAATGTACTAAGCGATAAGGTCTATTGATAGGATCTAACTGAATGAGTAAGACGTTTGAATAAGGGGGTTTGTAAATTTACATGGCACTGTTTTAGATCTAGTTTACCTTATGATCACTGGAGGCAAATGTGAAACAGGTCATACGGCAGCAAACTGAAGCCTTTTTCCACCGTGGAGTTAATGAAATGCTGGTCTTACAACCTGGGATGATGCTTGGTAGACCCAAGCTATACTATCTTGCGTCCGCTATAATATCTGAGGTGAATAGGACATGGAAAGTTTGAAGACCATAAACTCTATGACAGTACAGCTCCAAACCTACCGAGTTGATTTCTGATTTCTAGAATGTTTTCATTATATTCCCAGACTTTTCACTGGATTTCTTTACAATGTGTATTGTGTTAAATATTAGCCACTATTGGTAGCCACCGTCTGTTATACCCAGATACATTTACAACTGGCACGACTTTACATTTAGTCTTTACGTCGTTACCTTTATTTTCCTCTGTTACGTTGTTGTTCCTGGCGATGGCGAGAAAAAAGTGGATCATTTTAGGCTAATGTATTACAAGTTGGCCAATAACTTGCCTGTTTGAATCATTATGTAACGGCCAGCGGTTAAAGCCTGCGCCTGGCTCACCACGACTGGAACGTTGTCAACACAGGTCCCTATAGGACTACTGTTCAACCCATATTGCACACTTTTCTCCCCTTCCAATATTTCACGGATTGAACAATTGAATTTTATTATAATAATAATAATAATGTATAACACTTCTATAGCGCTTTTCATATAATCTCAAAGTGCTGAAAATGAGACAAATATGTGTAAATATGTGTGAATATGTGTGAATATGTGTGAATATGTGTGAATATGTGTGAATATGTGTGAATATGCGTGCATTTACAAGGCTTTCTTTCATTGAGCCCTAACATTCTGAACGTTTTCTCCATATATTCTAGTGAGTCTGTACACCAGATTTAAAGGGATGGCTTTAGATGGGGCGGCAGGTAGCCTAGTGGTTAGAGTGTTGGGCCAGTAACCAAAAGGTTGCTAAATCAAATCCCAGAGCTGACAAGGTGAAAATCTGTTGTACTGCCCCTGAACAAGGCAGTTAACCCACTGTTCCTAGGCTGTCATTGTAAATAAGAATTTGTTATTAACTGACATGCCTAGTTAAATAAAGGTTACACATAGATAAATGTACTGAAAACCCTATTGAATGAACACTCTATGAGTAAATCTGTTGCTTTTTTGCCGACGTTTACTGACACCCGCCATATTCAACTGGTGTTGAGCGTTCCTAAATTCACCAGTTATTCTGTGCTCTGGCACACTCAGACGAGAGTGCTCTGTAATCGGAGTACATAGCCAGAGTGAATTTACGAACGCGCCCTAAAAGTTTTCCACGCCTGCAAAGCCCGTTACGCACCTCCATAAAATAATTCTCAATACCAACTACTGAGAAGTGCGTAGGAAAGGAGTGTGTAGGAAAGGAGTGCGTAGGAAAGGAGTGCGTAGGAAAGGAGTGCGTAGGAAAGGTGTGCAGAGAAAGGTGTGCATAGGAAAGGAGTGCGTAGGAAAGGCGTGCGTAGGAAAGGAGTGCGTAGGAAAGGCGTAAATCTGTAAAGTACAGAGTTTTCACGGGACCTCATAAGTGTGCACGCGCCACACCCATTGCTAACAGGTGCTTGCGTTTATACCATTTCTACCTATCTACGTGCCAGTTATGATTATTTTTATATGCGCATTTTCATGGACCAGTTTAACTTTCATAATAACTGTCACGTGGTTAATCATAAAGATCTGAAATAAATGAGAGCCTAGAACTCAGAGATGGTACAGCACAGGCCATTGCAGCAGTAGGCCTATAACTTCCATCATCAACTAAGTAAATACATAGACCTAAAGCCGACAAATAAAAACAGTAGAAAATATCCTGATGAAAATTCAGGTTCTTTCAATCTCATTATTTGTAAATAATACACTATATATACAAAAGTATATGGACACCCCTTCAAATTAGTGGATTCTTCCATTTCAGCCACACCCGTTGCTGACAGGTATATAAAATCGAGTACACAGCAATGCAATCTCCATATACAAACATTGGCAGTAGAATGGTCTTACTGAAGAGCTCAGTGACTTTCAACGTGGGACAGTCATTGGATGCCACCTTTCCAACAAGTCAGTTCGTAAAATTTCTGCCCTGCTAGAACTTCCCCGGCCAACTGTAAGTGATGTTATTGTGAAGTGGCAACGTTTAGGAGCAACAACGGCTCAGCCGTGAAGTGGTAGGCCACACAAGCTCACAGAATGTGACCGGCGAGTGCTGAAGCGCGCGGCGCGTCAAAATCGTCTGTTCTTGGTTGCAACACTCACTACCGAGTTCCAAACTGCCTCGGGAAGCAACATCAGCACAAGAACTGTTCGTCGGGAGCTTCATGAAATGGGTTTCCATGACCGAGCAGCCGCACACAAGCCTAAGATCACCATGCGCAATGCCAAGCGTTGGCTGGAGTGGTGTAAAGCTCGCCGCCATTGGACTCTGGAGCAGTGGAAACACGTTCTCTAAAGTGATGAACCAACTTTGTGGCAACAGTTTGGGGTAGGCCCTTTCCTGTTTCAGCATGACAATGCCCCCGTGCACAAATCAAGGTCCATACAGAAATGTTTTGTTGAGATCAGTGTGGAAAAACTTGATGCATTTAATTTATTTCATACAGAGACAGAGAGAGCGAGAGAAAGAGAAAGAGCGACTCAGAGCCCCAGGACAGCAACACAATTAGACCCAACCAAATCATGAGAAAACAAAAAGATAATTCCTTGACACATTAAATATAATTCTATTTGGCTGTAAACAGAGAGTACACAGTGGCAGAATACCTCACCACTGTGACTGACCCAAACTTAAGGAAAGCTTTGACTATGTAAAGACTCAGTGAGCATAGCCTTGCTACTGAGAAAGGCGGCCGTAGGCAGACCTGGCTCTCAAGAGAAGACAGGCTATGTGCACACTGCCCATAAAATGAGGTGGAAACTGAGCTGCACTTCCTAACCTCCTGCCAAATGTATGACCATATTAGAGGCACATATTTCCCTCAGATTACACAGATATACAAAGAATTCGAAAACAAACCCAATTTTGATAAACTCCCATATCTATTGGGTGAAATATCAGTGTGCCATCACAGCAGCAAGATTTGTGACCTGTTGCCACAAGAAAAGGGCAACCAGTGAAGAACAAACACCATCGTAAATACAACCCACATTTATGTTGATTTATTTTCCCGTGTGTACTTTAACTATTTGCACATAATATGACATTTGTAATGTCTTCATTATTTTGGAACATTTGTGAGTGTAATGCTAACTGTTAATTTGTATTGTTTATTTCACTTTTGTTTATTATCTAGTTCACTTGCTTTGGCAATGTTAACATATGTTTCCCATGACAATAAAGCCCTTAAATTGGAATTTAATTGAAAGAGGGAGAAAGGGAGGGAGGGAGAGAGGGGGTATTTCATATGGATCCCATTGTTCTCTCTAAGATCACATTAGATTCCAAGGCATGACCTACCCCCACTACCACATTTGTGCGTGCATTAGAATTAAATCAGAACCATACGTCAAACCCACGTCATAGTCGGGGGTGTCACCGTGTCATGATTCGGTGCTGCGGTAAACTAACACAATAGTAGCCAGACAGACAGTCGCAAGGACATTTCCAGGGTAACACTTGTCCCTTTACTTGCTACTTTAAAGAGGAAGTAGCCTATGTCTATCGTCAACGAAGTGTCTACAGTAGGCTAGTCTATTTGAGTCTAGGTTGCGTTACATTGTAATATAAGAGTTACAACGTTGACAATGATGCTGCCGCACACGGTGATATCATTTTTTATAAACAATGTATCAAGTCGCTTGTGGCTACAGTAGCCGAGTTCATCACTTTGTTTCAACCTGATACAATCTGTGGCTGTCTGACGTTGGGAACTAGCAATCTAGAAGGAGTAGGCTAGAATTAATCAGATTGAGGTTCATTTCAACAGTATAGACCAGCCCCTCCCTACACTTAATTTGACAGGTACAAACGGACCCTGTGTTTTGCATTCTAGACAACTGTATCGCCACAAGCCCGTAGCCTAATGCGACGTACGAGTTTGCTTGCATATTGATGATATGATTTCATTCGCACTTAAAACTCTCTCTCTCATCATTTTCTCATCTATCTCTCTCCTCTGAACCAACGAAACCTCCACTCTTCTCAACTAACCCTCGCTTATCGCTGCTTGCTGCTTGGGGAAACTCGACCAGTGTGCTGTTTGCCTTTCATGCCCTGTCTCTGCATTCGAATGTCTCTGCATGCGAAACCAGGCTACCTTTTCTTCCTTATGATTGCCTATTTCCCCAAATAACACAAACATCACCGGAAAAATGTAAACGGTAAAAACAACCAAAGACGGATCATTTCTCCTTACCTGGTCCCCGCCTTGTCTCCCATCTTCACAGGCACTGGGTTTCAGTGCTATTAAAGTGTAATATTAGTGTAGATTTGGACGTTATTTTGATTACAAGGTCTTCCTCAATACTGTCCTCTTTCCTCCTCTCGGTCGTAGGATCGAGCTCCAATCGGTCTCTGTTCGGCTTGCGTAGCTCTGTGAAACTCGGTTTCCGCAGCCTACAAACGGAAACGAACCCTTCGTTTCGTCCCTCGAGCTCTGACAGTGAGCGAAATACAGAGCTACGCCCTCACCGTCTGACAGACACCGCCTTCGACCAATCGCTTCTTCGGAATCATGTGCATCAGTGAAAGGCTAGCACGCATAAAATAAACAATAAACGCCTGAAACTAGATCAAGGGCGGGCTGCGCCTGCTATTGGGCTGCGCCTGCTATTGGGCTGCGCCTGCTACATATTGGTCCTGACTGGACTTGACAAGAAGGGGGCTAGGGTTAGGGTTGAGGTGTGATGTTGACATGAAGCTAGGGTTAGGGTTGAGGTGGGATGTGGACATGCAGCTAGGGTTAGGGTTTAGGTGTGATGTTGACATAAAGCTAGGGTTAGGGTTGAGATGTGATGTTGACATAAAGCTAGGGTTAGGGTTGAGGTGTGATGTTGACATGAAGCTAGGGTTAGGGTTGAGGTGTGATGTGGACATGAAGCTAGGGTTAGGGTTGAGGTGTGATGTTGACATGAAGCTAGGGTTAGGGTTGAGGTGTGATGTTGACATGAAGCTAGGGTTAGGGTTGAGGTGTGATGTGGACATGAAGCTAGGGTTAGGGTTGAGGTGGGATGTTGACATGAAGCTAGGGTTAGGGTTGAGGTGTGATGTTGACATGAAGCTAGGGTTAGGCTGAGGTGTGATGTGGACATGAAGCTAGGGTTAGGGTTGAGGTGTGATGTTGACATGAAGCTAGGGTTAGGGTTGAGGTGTGATGTGGACATGAAGCTAGGGTTAGGGTTGAGGTGTGATGTTGACATGAAGCTAGGGTTAGGGTTGAGGTGTGATGTTGACATGAAGCTAGGGTTAGGGTTGAGGTGGGATGTTGACATGAAGCTAGGGTTAGGGTTGAGGTGTGATGTTGACATGAAGCTAGGGTTAGGGTTGAGGTGTGATGTTGACATGAAGCTAGGGTTAGGGTTGAGGTGTGATGTTGACATGAAGCTAGGGTTAGGGTTGAGGTGTGATGTGGACATGAAGCTAGGGTTAGGGTTGAGGTGTGATGTGGACATGAAGCTAGGGTTAGGGTTGAGGTGTGATGTGGACATGAAGCTAGGGTTAGGGTTAACTTCATGTCCACAACCTCAACCACAACCATAACCTTAACCCTAGCCTCGTTTTCAAGTCCTGGTTCCACCCTAACCTCAACCCGAATGCTTAACCCTAGAGAGAGCCAAGGTGCCTCCACTCTCTAATTAATTTAAAACAGCCTCTAATCAGCCCCTTGTAATCCAGCGGACACCATTCACATAATGCAGACCCGATTATTAGTAATATCATCATTATTAACATTATCCAAACGTTGCCTAGCAGTAGATCTGTGGACCCTATGGGAGACATAGTGGCAAGCTGTGCCTTATGACAGGTCTTTGTTAAAGACGTGTCCTGCTGGGCAGTGGTGGAAAAAGTACTCAAGTAAAAGTAAAGATTCCTTAATAGAAAATGACTCAAGTAAAAGTAAAAGTCACCCAGTAAAATATTACTTGAGTAAAAGTCTAAAAGTATTCGGTTTTAATATATACTTAAGTATCAAAAGTAAATGGAATTGCTAAAATGTACTTAAGTATCAAGTATAAATCACTTCAAATTCCTTATATTAAGTAAGCCGGACGGCACAATTATATTTTATTTTTTATTGACGGATAGCCAGGGGCAAACTCCAACACTCAGACATAATTTACTAATGAAGCATTTGTGTTTAGTGAGTCTGCCAGATCAGAGGCAGTAGGGTTGACCAGGGATGTTCTATTGATGTGTGAATTGGACCATTTTCCTGTCAAAATGTAATGAGTAATTTTGGGTATCAGGGAAAATGTATGGAGTAGAAAGTACATTATTTTCTTTAGGAATGTAGTGAAGTAAAAGTAAAAGTTGGCAAAAATATGAATAGTAAAGTACAGATACCCCGAAAAAGGACTTAAGTCCTCCCGTGTAGCGCAGCGGTCAAAGGCACTGCATCTCAGTGCAAGTACCACTATAGTACCTGGTTCGAATCCAGACTGTATCACATCCGGCCGTGATTGGGAGTCCCATAGAGCGGCGCACAATTGGCCCAGCGTTGTCCGGGTTTGGCTGGAGTAGGCTGTCATTGTAAATAAGAAATTGTTCTGAACTGACTTGCCTGGTTAAATAAAAAGTAATACTTTAAAGTATTTTTTCTTAAGAACTTTACACCACTGCTGCTGGACAACAGTCATTTCAATTGATACCCCTAGAATCTTGAAGATAATTTATAAATGCTTATGAACCCTTCATGACACAAAATATAAGGCTGTATTATGCCATCATTTAGGTTTTTCACTTGAATCTTTGTAAACAATGTATAGCTTTTATTTGTCACATGCACCGAATACAACCGTGAAATGCTTCCTTACGAGCCATTAACCAACAGTGCAGTTTAAGGAGTAGAGTTAAGGAAATATTTACTAAATAAACGAAAGTAAAACATTTAATAAAAAGTAACACAATAAAATAACAATAACGATGCTACATACGGGTTAGTCGAGGTAATTTGTACATGTAGGTAGGGGTAAACTGACTATGCATAGATAATTACCAGCGAGTTAATTGTTCAGCAGTCTTATGGCTTGGTGGTAGAAGCTGTTAAGCAGATTTTTGAACCTAGACATGGCGCTACAGTACCATAAACATAAAATATGTTTGAAACATTTAGGTTAGCTCCAAATATACAGGAGATGTGATAATTACATATAATTGATCAATTAGCAATGATCTGTTTGAATATCATGTTGTGTGTCAGTCAGATATGTTATGTTGAGATGAAATGGAACAAACATCAGGTAAATGACCAGCAAGATTAGTCATTCTTCTAGGAGTAAAGTACAGAGTTCAGTCATTCTTCTAGGAGTAAAGTACAGAGTTTAATCATTCTTCTAGGAGTAAAGTACAGAGTTTAATCATTCTTCTTGGAGTAAAGTACAGAGTTTAATAATTCTGCTAGGAGTAAAGAGATCAATCATTCTTCTAGGAGTAAAGTAGAAAGTTTAATCATTCTTCTAGGAGTAAAGTACTGAGGTCATTCATTCTTCTAGTAGTAAAGTACAGAGTTTAATCATTCTCCTAGGAGTAAAGAGTTTAATCATTCTTCTCGGAGTTAAGTACAGAGTTTAGTCGTTCTTCTAGGAGTAAAGTACAGAGTTTAATCATTCTTCTAGGATTAAAGTAAATAATTCAATCATTCTTCTAGGAGTAAAGTAATGAGGTCATTCATTCTTCTAGTAGTAAAGTACAGAGTTTAATCATTCTTCTAGGAGTAAAGTACAGAGATTAGTCATTCTTCTAGGAGTAAAGTGCTGAGCTCAATCAATCTTCTAGGAGTAAAGAACAGAGCTCAATAATTCTGCTAGGAATAAAGAGATCAATCATTCTTCTAGGAGTAAATTGTTCAATCATTCCTCTAGGAGTAAATCGTTCAATCAATCTTCTAGGAGTAAAGTGCAGAGCTCAAGCATTCTCCAAGGAGTACAGAGTTTAATCATTCTTCTAGGAGTAAAGTACAGAGGTCAATCTTTCTTCTATGACTAAAGTACAGAGCTCAATCATTCTTCTAGGAGTAAAGTACAGAGCTCAATCCTTCTTCTAGGAGTAAAGTACAGAGTTTAGTCATTCTTCTAGGAGTAAAGTACAGAGATGAATCATTCTTCTAGGAGTAAAGTACAGAGATTAGTCATTCTTCTAGGAGTAAAGAGTTTAATCATTCTTCTAGGAGTAAAGTACAGAGTTTAGTCATTCTTCTAGGAGTAAAGTACAGAGATGAATCATTCTTCTAGGAGTAAAGTACAGAGATTAGTCATTCTTCTAGGAGTAAAGAGTTTAATCATTCTTCTAGGAGTAAAGTACAGAGTTTAGTCATTCTTCTAGGAGTAAAGTACAGAGATGAATCATTCTTCTAGGAGTAAAGTACAGAGATTAGTCATTCTTCTAGGAGTAAAGTACTGAGGTCAGTCATTCTTCTAGGAGTAAAGTACAGAGCTCAATCATTCTTCTATGAGTAAAGTACTGAGGTCATTCATTCTTCTAGTAGTAAAGTACAGAGTTTAATCATTCTCCTAGGAGTAAAGAGTTTAATCATTCTTCTAGGAGTTAAGAGTTTAATCATTCTTCTAGGAGTTAAGTACAGAGTTTAGTCGTTCTTCTAGGAGTAAAGTACAGAGTTTAATCATTCTCCTAGGAGTAAAGAGTTTAATCATTCTTCTAGGAGTTAAGTACAGAGTTTAGTCGTTCTTCTAGGAGTAAAGTACAGAGTTTAATCATTCTTCTAGGATTAAAGTAAATAATTCAATCATTCTTCTAGGAGTAAAGTACTGAGGTCATTCATTCTTCTAGTAGTAAAGTACAGAGTTTAATCATTCTTCTAGGAGTAAAGTGCTGAGCTCAATCAATCTTCTAGGAGTAAAGAACAGAGCTCAATAATTCTGCTAGGAATAAAGAGATCAATCATTCTTCTAGGAGTAAATTGTTCAATCATTCCTCTAGGAGTAAATCGTTCAATCAATCTTCTAGGAGTAAAGTACAGAGCTCAAGCATTCTCCAAGGAGTAAAGAGTTTAATCATTCTTCTAGGAGTAAAGTACAGAGGTCAATCTTTCTTTTATGACTAAAGTACAGAGCTCAATCATTCTTCTAGGAGTAAAGTACAGAGTTTAATCATTCTCCTAGGAGTAAGGTACAGAGTTTAATCATTCTTCTAGGAGTATAGTACAGAGTTTAATCATTCTTCTAGGAATAAAGTTCAGAGTTCAATACTTATTCTAGGAGCAAAGTACAGAGCTCAATCATTCTCTTAGGAGTAAAGAGTTTAATCATTCTTCTAGGAGTAAAGTACAGAGTTTAGTCATTCTTCTAGGAGTAAAGTACAGAGATGAATCATTCTTCTAGGAGTAAAGTACAGAGATTAGTCATTCTTCTAGGAGTAAAGTACTGAGGTCAGTCATTCTTCTAGTAGTAAAGTACAGAGTTTAATCATTCTTCTATGAGTAAAGTACAGAGCTCAATCATTCTAGGAGTAATGTACAGAGTTCAATCATTCTCCTAGGAGTAAGGTACAGAGTTCAATCATTCTCCTAGGAGTATAGTACAGAGTTCAATCATTCTAGAAGTAATGTACAGAGTTCAATCATTCTCCTAGGAGTAAGGTACAGAGTTCAATCATTCTCCTAGGAGTAAAGTACAGAGTTCAATCATTCTAGGAGTAATGTACAGAGTTCAATCATTCTCCTAGGTGTAAAGTACAGAGTTTAATCATTCTCCTAGGAGTAAGGTACAGAGTTTAATCATTCTTCTAGGAGTAAAGTACAGAGTTCAATCATTCTTCTAGGAGTAAAGTACAGAGCTCAATCATTCTAGGAGTAATGTACAGAGTTCAATCATTCTCCTAGGAGTAAAGTACAGAGTTCAATCATTCTAGGAGTAATGTACAGAGTTCAATCATTCTCCTAGGTGTAAAGTACAGAGTTCAATCATTCTTCTGGGAGTAAAGTACAGAGTTTAATCATTCTCCTAGGAGTTAAAGTACAGAGTTTAATCATTCTTCTAGGAGTAAAGTACAGAGTTTAGTCATTCTTCTAGGAGTAAAGTACAGAGTTCAATCATTCTCCTAGGTGTAAGTACAGAGTTCAATCATTCTTCTGGGAGTAAAGTACAGAGTTTAATCATTCTTCCTAGGAGTAAAGTACAGAGTTTAATCATTCTTCTAGGAGTAAAGTACAGAGTTTAGTTATTCTTCTAGGAGTACAGAGTTCAATCATTCTAGGAGTAAAGTACAGAGTTTAATCATTCTTCTAGGAGTAAAGTACAGAGTTTAGTCATTCTTCTAGGAGTAAAGTACAGAGATGAATCATTCTTCTAGGAGTAAAGTACAGAGATGAATCATTCTTCTAGGAGTAAAGTACTGAGGTCAGTCATTCTTCTAGGAGTAAAGTACAGAGTTCAATCATTCTTCTATGAGTAAAGTACAGAGTTCAATCATTCTTCTAGGAGTAAAGTACAGAGTTTAATCATTCTCCTAGGAGTAAAGTACAGAGTTTAATCATTCTTCTAGGAGTAAAGTACAGAGTTTAATCATTCTTCTAGGAGTAAAGTACAGAGTTTAATCATTCTTCTAGGAGTAAAGTACAGAGTTTAATCATTCTTCTAGGAGTAAAGTACAGAGTTTAATCATTCTTCTAGGAGTAAAGTACAGAGTTAATCATTCTTCTAGTAGTAAAGTACAGAGATGAATCATTCTTCTAGTAGTAAAGTACAGAGATGAATCATTCTTCTAGGAGTAAAGCACTGAGGTCAGTCATTCTTCTAGGAGTAAAGTGCTGAGCTCAATCATTCTCCTAGAGTAAAGTACAGAATTCAATCATTCTTCTAGGAGTAAAGTACAGAGTTTAATCATTCTTCTAGGAGTAAAGTACAGAGTTTAATCATTCTTCTAGGAGTAAAGTACAGAGTTTAATCATTCTAGGAGTAAAGTACAGAGTTCAATCATTCTTCTAGGAGTAAAGTACAGAGTTCAATCATTCTTCTAGGAGTAAAGTACAGAGGTCAGTCATTCTTCTAGGAGTAAAGTACAGAGTTCAATCATTCTTCTAGGAGTAAAGTACAGAGTTCAATCATTCTTCTAGGAGTAAAGTACAGAGTTTAATCATTCTTCTAGGAGTAAAGTACAGAGTTCAATCATTCTTCTAGGAGTAAAGTACAGAGTTTAATCATTCTTCTAGGAGTAAAGTACAGAGTTTAATCATTCTTCTAGGAGTAAAGTACAGAGTTTAATCATTCTTCTAGGAGTAAAGTACAGAGTTCAATAATCATTCTTCTAGGAGTAAAGTACAGAGTTCAATCATTCTCCTAGGAGTAAAGAGTTCAATCATTCTTCTAGGAGTAAAGTACAGAGTTTAATCATTCTTCTAGGAGTAAAGTACAGAGTTCAATCATTCTTCTAGGAGTAAAGTACAGAGTTCAATCATTCTCCTAGGAGTAAAGTACAGAGTTCAATCATTCTTCTAGGAGTAAAGTACAGAGTTCAATCATTCTTCTAGGAGTAAAGTACAGAGTTTAATCATTCTTCTAGGAGTAAAGGTACAGAGTTTAATCATTCTTCTAGGAGTAAAGTACAGAGTTCAATCATTCTAGGAGTAATGTACAGAGTTCAATCATTCTCCTAGGAGTAAAGTACAGAGTTCAATCATTCTTCTAGAGTAAAGTACAGAGTTCAATCATTCTCCTAGGAGTAAGGTACAGAGTTCAATCATTCTCCTAGGAGTAAAGTACAGAGTTCAATCATTCTATCAGAGTTCAATCATTCTGGAGTAATACAGAGTTTAATCATTCTCTCTAGGAGTAAAGGTACAGAGTTTAATCATTCTTCTAGGAGTAAAGTACAGAGTTCAATCATTCTTCTAGGAGTAAAGTACAGAGTTCAATCATTCTCTAGGAGTAATGTACAGAGTTCAATCATTCTTCTAGGAGTAAAGTACAGAGTTCAATCATTCTAGGAGTAATGTACAGAGTTCAATCATTCTCCTAGGAGTAAAGTACAGAGTTCAATCATTCTTCTGGGAGTAAAGTACAGAGTTCAATCATTCTCCTAGGAGTAAAGTACAGAGTTTAATCATTCTTCTAGGAGTAAAGTACAGAGTTTAGTTATTCTTCTAGGAGTACAGAGTTCAATCATTATCCTAGGAGTAAAGTACAGAGTTTAATCATTCTTCTAGGAGTAAAGTACAGAGTTTAGTCATTCTTCTAGGAGTAAAGTACAGAGATTAGTCATTCTTCTAGTAGTAAAGTACAGAGATGAATCATTCTTCTAGGAGTAAAGTACTGAGGTCAGTCATTCTTCTAGGAGTAAAGTGCTGAGCTCATTCATTCTTAGGAGTAGTACAGAGTTCAATCATTCTTCTAGGAGTAAAGTACAGAGTTTAATCATTCTTCTAGGAGTAAAGTACAGAGTTTAATCCTTCTTCTAGGAGTAAAGTACAGAGTTCAATCATTCCTCTATGAGTAAAGTACAGAGTTTAATCATTCTCCTAGGAGTAAAGTACAGAGTTTAATCATTCTCCTAGGAGTAAAGTACAGAGTTTAATCATTCTCCTAGGAGTAAAGTACAGAGATTAGTCATTCTTCTTGTAGTTAAGTACAGAGATGAATCATTCATCTAGTAGTAAAGTACAGAGATGAATCATTCTTCTAGGAGTAAAGCACTGAGGTCAGTCATTCTTCTAGGAGTAAAGTGCTGAGCTCAATCATTCTCCTAGGAGTAAAGTACAGAGTTTAATCATTCTCCTAGGAGTAGAGTACAGAGTTTAATCATTCTTCTATGAGTAAAGTACAGAGTTTAATCATTCTTCTAGGAGTAAAGTACAGAGTTTAATCATTTTTCTCGGAGTAAAGTACAGAGTTTAGTTATTCTTCTAGGAGTAGAGTACAGAGTTTAATCATTCTTCTAGGAGTAAAGTACAGAGTTCAATCATTCTCCTAGGAGTAAAGAGTTCAATCATTCTTATATGAGTAAAGTACAGAGTTTAATCATTCTCCTAGGAGTAAAGTACAGAGTTTAATCATTCTCCTAGGAGTAGAGTACAGAGTTTAATCATTCTTCTAGGAGTAAAGTACAGAGTTTAATCATTCTTCTAGGAGTAAAGTACAGAGTTTAGTTATTCTTCTAGGAGTAAAGTACAGAGTTCAATCATTCTCCTAGGAGTAAAGAGTTCAATCATTCTTCTATGAGTAAAGTACAGAGTTTAATCATTCTCCTAGGAGTAGAGTACAGAGTTTAATCATTCTCCTAGGAGTAAAGTACAGAGTTTAATCATTCTCCTAGGAGTAGAGTACAGAGTTTAATCATTTTTCTAGGAGTAAAGTACAGAGTTTAATCATTCTTCTAGGAGTAAAGTACAGAGTTTAGTTATTCTTCTAGGAGTAAAGTACAGAGTTTAATCATTCTTCTAGGAGTAAAGTACAGAGATTAGTCATTCTTCTAGTAGTAAAGTACAGAGATGAATCATTCTTCTAGGAGTAAAGCACTGAGGTCAGTCATTCTTCTAGGAGTAAAGTGCTGAGCTCAATCATTCTCCTATGAGTACAGAGTTCAATCATTCTTCTAGGAGTAAAGTACAGAGTTTAATCATTCTTCTAGGAGTAAATTACAGAGTTTAATCATTCTTCTAGGAGTAAAGTACAGAGTTCAATCATTCTTCTAGGAGTAAAGTACAGAGTTCAATCATTCTAGGAGTAATGTACAGAGTTCAATCATTCTCCTAGGAGTAAAGTACAGAGTTCAATCATTCTAGGAGTAATGTACAGAGTTCAATCATTCTCCTAGGTGTAAAGTACAGAGTTCAATCATTCTTCTGGGAGTAAAGTACAGAGTTCAATCATTCTCCTAGGAGTAATGTACAGAGTTCAATCATTCTCCTAGGAGAGTAAAGTACAGAGTTCAATCATTCTCCTAGAGTAAGGTACAGAGTTTAATCATTCTCCTAGGAGTAAAGGTACAGAGTTTAATCATTCTTCTAGGAGTAAAGTACAGAGTTTAATCATTCTTCTAGGAGTAAAGTACAGAGTTCAATCATTCTTCTAGGAGTAATGTACAGAGTTCAATCATTATCCTAGGAGTAAAGTACAGAGTTCAATCATTCTCCTAGGTGTAAAGTACAGAGTTCAATCATTCTTAATGTACAGAGTTCAACATTCCTAGGTGTAAAGTACAGAGTTCAATCATTCTTCTGGGAGTAAAGTACAGAGTTTAATCATTCTCCTAGGAGTAAAGTACAGAGTTTAATCATTCTTCTAGGAGTAAAGTACAGAGTTTAGTTATTCTTCTAGGAGTACAGAGTTCAATCATTATCCTAGGAGTAAAGTACAGAGTTTAATCATTCTTCTAGGAGTAAAGTACAGAGTTTAGTCATTCTTCTAGGAGTAAAGTACAGAGATTAGTCATTCTTCTAGTAGTAAAGTACAGAGATGAATCATTCTTCTAGGAGTAAAGTACTGAGGTCAGTCATTCTTCTAGGAGTAAAGTACAGAGTTCAATCATTCTCCTAGGAGTAAAGAGTTCAATCATTCTTATATGAGTAAAGTACAGAGTTTAATCATTCTCCTAGGAGTAAAGTACAGAGTTTAATCATTCTCCTAGGAGTAGAGTACAGAGTTTAATCATTCTTCTAGGAGTAAAGTACAGAGTTTAATCATTCTTCTAGGAGTAAAGTACAGAGTTTAGTTATTCTTCTAGGAGTAAAGTACAGAGTTCAATCATTCTCCTAGGAGTAAAGAGTTCAATCATTCTTCTATGAGTAAAGTACAGAGTTTAATCATTCTCCTAGGAGTAGAGTACAGAGTTTAATCATTCTCCTAGGAGTAAAGTACAGAGTTTAATCATTCTCCTAGGAGTAGAGTACAGAGTTTAATCATTCTTCTAGGAGTAAAGTACAGAGTTTAATCATTCTTCTAGGAGTAAAGTACAGAGTTTAGTTATTCTTCTAGGAGTAAAGTACAGAGTTTAATCATTCTTCTAGGAGTAAAGTACAGAGATTAGTCATTCTTCTAGTAGTAAAGTACAGAGATGAATCATTCTTCTAGTAGTAAAGTACAGAGATGAATCATTCTTCTAGGAGTAAAGCACTGAGGTCAGTCATTCTTCTAGGAGTAAAGTGCTGAGCTCAATCATTCTCCTATGAGTACAGAATTCAATCATTCTTCTAGGAGTAAAGTACAGAGTTTAATCATTCTTCTAGGAGTAAATTACAGAGTTTAATCCTTCTTCTAGGAGTAAAGTACAGAGCTCAATCATTCTAGGAGTAAAGTACAGAGTTCAATCATTCTCCTAGGAGTAAAGAGTTTAATCATTCTTCTAGGAGTTAAGTACAGAGTTTAGTCATTCTTCTAGGATTAAAGTAAATAATTCAATCATTCTTCTAGGAGTAAAGTACTGAGGTCATTCATTCTTCTAGTAGTAAAGTACAGAGTTTAATCATTCTTCTAGGAGTAAAGTGCTGAGCTCAATCAGACTTCTAGGAGTAAAGAACAGAGCTCAATAATTCTGCAAGGAATAAAGAGATCAATCATTCTTCTAGGAGTAAATTGTTCAATCATTCCTCTAGGAGTAAATCGTTCAATCAATCTTCTAGGAGTAAAGTACAGAGCTCAAGCATTCTCCAAGGAGTAAAGAGTTTAATCATTCTTCTAGGAGTAAAGTACAGAGGTCAATCTTTCTTTTATGACTAAAGTACAGAGCTCAATCATTCTTCTAGGAGTAAAGTACAGAGTTTAATCATTCTCCTAGGAGTAAGGTACAGAGTTTAATCATTCTTCTAGGAGTATAGTACAGAGTTTAATCATTCTTCTAGGAATAAAGTTCAGAGTTCAATACTTATTCTAGGAGCAAAGTACAGAGCTCAATCATTCTCTTAGGAGTAAAGAGTTTAATCATTCTTCTAGGAGTAAAGTACAGAGTTTAGTCATTCTTCTAGGAGTAAAGTACAGAGATGAATCATTCTTCTAGGAGTAAAGTACAGAGATTAGTCATTCTTCTAGGAGTAAAGTACTGAGGTCAGTCATTCTTCTAGTAGTAAAGTACAGAGTTTAATCATTCTTCTATGAGTAAAGTACAGAGCTCAATCATTCTAGGAGTAATGTACAGAGTTCAATCATTCTCCTAGGAGTAAGGTACAGAGTTCAATCATTCTCCTAGGAGTATAGTACAGAGTTCAATCATTCTAGAAGTAATGTACAGAGTTCAATCATTCTCCTAGGAGTAAGGTACAGAGTTCAATCATTCTCCTAGGAGTAAAGTACAGAGTTCAATCATTCTAGGAGTAATGTACAGAGTTCAATCATTCTCCTAGGAGTATAGTACAGAGTTCAATCATTCTAGAAGTAATGTACAGAGTTCAATCATTCTCCTAGGAGTAAGGTACAGAGTTCAATCATTCTCCTAGGAGTAAAGTACAGAGTTCAATCATTCTAGGAGTAATGTACAGAGTTTAATCATTCTCCTAGGAGTAAGGTACAGAGTTTAATCATTCTTCTAGGAGTAAAGTACAGAGTTCAATCATTCTTCTAGGAGTAAAGTACAGAGTTCAATCATTCTAGGAGTAATGTACAGAGTTCAATCATTCTCCTAGGAGTAAAGTACAGAGTTCAATCATTCTAGGAGTAATGTACAGAGTTCAATCATTCTCCTAGGTGTAAAGTACAGAGTTCAATCATTCTTCTGGGAGTAAAGTACAGAGTTTAATCATTCTCCTAGGAGTAAAGTACAGAGTTTAATCATTCTTCTAGGAGTAAAGTACAGAGTTTAGTTATTCTTCTAGGAGTACAGAGTTCAATCATTATCCTAGGAGTAAAGTACAGAGTTTAATCATTCTTCTAGGAGTAAAGTACAGAGTTTAGTCATTCTTCTAGGAGTAAAGTACAGAGATTAGTCATTCTTCTAGTAGTAAAGTACAGAGATGAATCATTCTTCTAGGAGTAAAGTACTGAGGTCAGTCATTCTTCTAGGAGTAAAGTGCTGAGCTCATTCATTCTGCTATGAGTACAGAGTTCAATCATTCTTCTAGGAGTAAAGTACAGAGTTTAATCATTCTTCTAGGAGTAAAGTACAGAGTTTAATCCTTCTTCTAGGAGTAAAGAGTTCAATCATTCCTCTATGAGTAAAGTACAGAGTTTAATCATTCTCCTAGGAGTAAAGTACAGAGTTTAATCATTCTCCTAGGAGTAAAGTACAGAGTTTAATCATTCTCCTAGGAGTAAAGTACAGAGATTAGTCATTCTTCTTGTAGTTAAGTACAGAGATGAATCATTCATCTAGTAGTAAAGTACAGAGATGAATCATTCTTCTAGGAGTAAAGCACTGAGGTCAGTCATTCTTCTAGGAGTAAAGTGCTGAGCTCAATCATTCTCCTAGGAGTACAGAGTTTAATCATTCTTCTATGAGTAAAGTACAGAGTTTAATCATTCTTCTAGGAGTAAAGTACAGAGTTTAATCATTTTTCTAGGAGTAAAGTACAGAGTTCAATCATTCTCCTAGGAGTAAAGAGTTCAATCATTCTTATATGAGTAAAGTACAGAGTTTAATCATTCTCCTAGGAGTAAAGTACAGAGTTTAATCATTCTTCTAGGAGTAAAGTACAGAGTTTAATAATCTTTCTAGGAGTAAAGTACAGAGTTTAATCATTCTTCTAGGAGTAAAGTGCTGAGCTCAATCATTCTTCTAGGAGTAAAGTACAGAGTTCAATCATTCTCCTATGAGTACAGAGTTCAATCATTCTTCTAGGAGTAAAGTACAGAGTTTAATCATTCTCCTAGGAGTAAAGTACAGAGTTTAATCATTCTCCTAGGAGTAAAGTACAGAGTTTAATCATTCTTCTAGGAGTAAAGTACAGAGTTTAATCATTCTTCTAGGAGTAAAGTACAGAGTTTAATCATTCTTCTAGGAGTAAAGTATAGAGTTCAATCTTTCTTCTAGGAGTAAAGTACAGAGCTCAATAATTCTTCTAGGAGTAAAGTACAGAGATTCAGTCATTCTTCTAGGAGTAAAGTGCTGAGCTCAATCATTCTCCTATGAGTACAGAGTTCAATCATTCTTCTAGGAGTAAAGTACAGAGTTTAATCATTCTTCTAGGAGTAAAGTACAGAGCTCAATCAATCTTCTAGGAGTAAAGTACAGAGCTCAATCATTCTTCTAGGAGTAAAGAGTTCAATCATTCTTCTAGGAGTACAGTACAGAGTTTAATCATTCTTCTAGGAGTAAAGTACAGAGTTCAATCATCTTTCTAGGAGTAAAGTACAGAGTTTAATCATTCTTCTAGGAGTAAAGTACAGAGTTTAATCATTCTTCTAGGAGTAAAGTACAGAGTTTAATCATTCTTCTAGGAGTAAAGTACAGAGTTTAGTTATTCTTCTAGGAGTAAAGTACAGAGCTCAAAGTACAGAGTTTAATCCTTCTTCTAGGAGTAAAGTACAGAGCTCAATCATTCTAGGAGTAAAGTACAGAGTTCAATCATTCTCCTAGGAGTAAAGAGTGCAATCATTCTTCTATGAGTAAAGTACAGAGTTTAATCATTCTCCTAGGAGTAAAGTACAGAGTTTAATCATTCTCCTATGAGTAGAGTACAGAGTTTAATCATTCTTCTAGGAGTAAAGTACAGAGTTTAGTTATTCTTCTAGGAGTAAAGTACAGAGTTCAATCATTCTCCTAGGAGTAAAGAGTTCAATCATTCTTCTATGAGTAAAGTACAGAGTTTAATCATTCTCCTAGGAGTAAAGTACAGAGTTTAATCATTCTCCTAGGAGTAGAGTACAGAGTTTAATCATTCTTCTAGGAGTACAGAGTTCAATCATTATCCTAGGAGTAAAGAGTTCAATCATTCTTCTATGAGTAAAGTACAGAGTTTAATCATTCTTCTAGGAGTACAGAGTTCAATCATTCTCCTAGGAGTAAAGAGTTCAATCATTCTTCTATGAGTAAAGTACAGAGTTTAATCATTCTTCTAGGAGTAAAGTACAGAGTTTAGTCATTCTTCTAGGAGTAAAATACAGAGATTAGTCATTCTTCTAGTAGTAAAGTACAGAGATGAATCATTCTTCTAGGAGTAAAGTACTGAGGTCAGTCATTCTTCTAGGAGTAAAGTGCTGAGCTCAATCATTCTCCTATGAGTACAGAGTTCAATCATTCTTCTAGGAGTAAAGTACAGAGTTTAATCATTCTTTTAGGAGTAAAGTGCTGAGCTCAATCAATCTTCTAGGAGTAAAGTACAGAGCTCAATCATTCTCCTAGGAGTAAAGAGTTCAATCATTCTTCTAGGAGTAAATCGTTCAATCATTCTTCTAGGAGTACAGTACAGAGCTCAATCATTCTTCTAGGAGTAAAGTACAGAGCTCAATAATCTTTCTAGGAGTAAAGTACAGAGATTAGTCATTCTTCTAGGAGTAAAGTGCTGAGCTCAATCAATCTTCTAGGAGTAAAGTACATAGCTCAATCATTCTCCTATGAGTAAAGAGTTCAATCATTCTTCTAGGAGTAAAGAGTTCAATCATTCTAGGAGTAAAGTACAGAGCTCAATCATTCTCCTAGGAGTAAAGAGTTCAATCATTCTTCTAGGAGTAAAGTACAGAGTTTAATCATTCTTCTAGGAGTAAAGTACAGAGATGAATCATTCTTCTAGGATTAAACTATAGAGTTCAATCTTTCTTCTAGGAGTAAAGTACAGAGCTCAATAATCTTTCTAGGAGTAAAGTACAGAGATTAGTCATTCTTCTAGGAGTAAAGTGCTGAGCTCAATCATTCTCCTATGAGTACAGAGTTCAATCATTCTTCTAGGAGTAAAGTACAGAGTTTAATCATTCTTTTAGGAGTAAAGTGCTGAGCTCAATCAATCTTCTAGGAGTAAAGTACAGAGCTCAATCATTCTTCTAGGAGTAAATCGTTCAATCATTCTTCTAGGAGTACAGTACAGAGCTCAATCATTCTTCTAGGAGTAAAGTACAGAGCTCAATAATCTTTCTAGGAGTAAAGTACAGAGATTAGTCATTCTTCTAGGAGTAAAGTGCTGAGCTCAATCAATCTTCTAGGAGTAAAGTACATAGCTCAATCATTCTCCTATGAGTAAAGAGTTCAATCATTCTTCTAGGAGTAAAGAGTTCAATCATTCTAGGAGTAAAGTACAGAGCTCAATCATTCTCCTAGGAGTAAAGAGTTCAATCATTCTTCTAGGAGTAAAGTACAGAGTTTAATCATTCTTCTAGGAGTAAAGTACAGAGATGAATCATTCTTCTAGGATTAAACTATAGAGTTCAATCTTTCTTCTAGGAGTAAAGTACAGAGCTCAATAATCTTTCTAGGAGTAAAGTACAGAGATTAGTCATTCTTCTAGGAGTAAAGTTCTTAGCTCAATCAATCTTCTAGGAGTAAAGTACAGAGCTCAATCATTCTCCTAGGAGTAAAGAGTTCAATCATTCTTCTAGGAGTAAATCGTTCAATCATTCTTCTAGGAGTACAGTACAGAGCTCAATCATTCTTCTAGGAGTAAAGTACAGAGCTCAATCATTATCCTAGGAGTACAGATTTTAATCATTCTTCTAGGAGTACATTTCAGAGCTCAATCATTCTTCTAGGAGTAAAGTACAGAACTCAATCATTATCCTAGGAGTACAGATGTTAATCATTCTTCTAGGAGTACATTTTAGAGCTCAATCATTCTCCTATTAGTAAAGAGCTCAATCATTCTCCTATGAGTAAAGAGTTCAATCATTCTAGGAGTAAAGTACAGAGCTCAATCATTCTCCTATGAGTAAAGAGTTCGATCATTCTAGGAGTAAAGTACAGAGCTCAATCATTCTCCTAGGAGTAAAGAGTTCAATCATTCTTCTAGGAGTAAAGAGTTCAATCATTCTCCTATGAGTAAAGAGTTCAATCATTCTAGGAGTAACGTACAGAGCTCAATCATTCTCCTATGAGTAAAGAGTTCAATCATTCTTCTAGGAGTAAAGTACAGAGTTCAATCATTCTTCTAGGAGTAAAGTACAGAGTTCAATCATTCTTCTAGGAGTAAAGTACAGAGTTCAATCATTCTTCTGGGAGTAAAGTACAGAGTTCAATCATTCTTCTAGGAGTAAAGTACAGAGTTCAATCATTCTCCTATGAGTAAAGAGTTCAATCATTCTAGGAGTAAAGTACAGAGTTCAATCATTCTCCTATGAGTAAAGAGCTCAATCATTCTTCTAGGAGTAAAGTACAGAGCTCAATCATTCTCCTAGGAGTAAAGTACAGAGTTCAATCATTCTTCTAGGAGTAAAGTACAGAGTTCAATCATTCTCCTATGAGTAAAGAGTTCAATCATTCTTCTAGGAGTAAAGTATAAAGTTCAATGATAAATGTATGTTCTCTTTATTGCACATCCACTTTTAGTTATAATAATATTCAGACAACTTGTTTAATAAGGATGATATGTGCTTGGGGGGGTTTCACGTGACAAGATGAGAAGGTTTCGGTTAGAGAGACTTTCAAGCAGCCAAATATAAATCATGAATACTTAACACCACGTGTAAAAATGTCATACTTTAATTATAATTCCAAACATAGCTTTTTCTAAACATACAAAAAGGAAAAAAATCTTAGATACAGATAAGTGCAGGTTTATTTTCTTCAATAGTCGTGCTTTTTCACTCTGTGTCGTTTTTTGTTTTTCATCATGAGAGATCTTACAACAACGAACGGTTATAGTAAAAATGCACTTAGCCAAAAAGGAAATGATAGTTTTCATTATATACTGTTGGTTGGATGTTTCCATCCTCCTCGGTTTCAAAGGAGCGAATCTTAACTTTCACTTAAGTCAAATTTTCACTTTGTCTTCCATTGACATCAATGCATGACTAAGTGAAAATGTGACTGTAGTGGAAGTTACTAAACGACCCTAAACCATAGTATTAAATGACTGTTGGCCAGCATACACTAGCTAACCAGCCACCACTGTTCATTTACATGGGAGGCTGTTGAACTGGGAGTTAGAGTTTCACCATGGCAACACTTCCTGGTGCAACAACCAACACACAGCTACACAAACAGCCACCTAGATACAACAACAACACCACCCCTACTAGATATGTGCAATTAGAAATCACCTTACATCTGGCGGCCTCAGAAAAATAATAATAAAAAATTAAAAAACATGGACTAAAGTCTAAGTCAACCATATACAGTAACACAACACCTTGCACATTCTTTTTAAAAACAAAGTCCCAGATGGCGCCCTATTCCCTATATAGTGCACTACTTTTGACCAGAGCTCCATGTGATTCCTTATAGGCCCTAGTCAAAAGTAGTGCACTATATAAGGAATAGGGTGTAATTTGGGACACATCCCAAAAACAAAAAGGTGTTTATATATACCGCAATGCTACCACTGGTTTTAAATGCTTCTCTGTTGAATCGATATAGAGCCTGTTATAGAGACAATGCTAGGCGGGTTTTGAGGAAGACACTGGACAGTGCTGGTGAGATGGACACGGTAACACAAACACACACGCACATGCGTACACACACACACGCAAACATGAGCACACACACACAGACACACACAGCTGTTGGGGGGGAGGTATTAGGGATCTACTTCGAGTTCAATCACAGTTGCCATAGTAACGTACAGTCTCAACATCTTAACTTGACACAATGTACAAAGAGAACTTTACAGAAGCAGTTAACACAAAATCAACATAGTGACAACGTCAAAACAACAAAGAGTTGGAGGGAGGGAATAGAATGAAGAGGGCAGGGCGCGGAGCAATGTCATTAAGGAACATAAAAAGATATCACCTGTGTTTCTTCTTAACCCTACAAATCACATTTCAAACTGGAAAGGAAAACGCATTACCTAATAATCATCATTATCGTGGCCATCATAAGAAAACACAAAACAGAACTCAGTCGATCTACTCGTCATCCTCCTCCTCATCATCCTCCTCCTCATCTTCCTCATCGTCGTCATCATCATCGTCATCCATATTACTCTTCGTCATGGGCTTAGGGGCCATCGCCATGCTCGGAACTACCACCTTGCCCTTACCGGACTTATAGTCAGCAACGTCCTGGGAGGAGAGAGGGAGGGAGAGAGGGAGGGAGGGAGGGATGAAGCGCGAGTCACATTTGTTATTCGACTGGCTGGGACAACATTGGTTGTTGTCCGGGCTACACTAGCTAATCAACAGTGGTGGATAATAGTGTCCAATTGGAGCTTCTCACTTGGTGACAGAAACACACTGGATTCTACTTCATTTGATTGGTTGGTAGATGTTTTGATTGGTAGCGATGTTCTCAGGTTGTTATTATTAAAGTGAAAGTTGTTTTTAATAACGTACCTGGTTGAAGTGTGTGTGTGTGTGTGTGTGTGTGTGGTACAATACAATACAATACAATACAATACAATACAATACACAGGTAAGGTAGTTTGTTTACCTTCTGGTATTTGTCTTTGAGTTTGTTGGCCTTGATCAGGTAGGGCTGTTTGGTGGCATCAGTCAGGTTGTTCCATTGCTCCCCCAGTTTCTTGGCCACATCCCCGATGCCCAGGCTGGGGTGCTGGGCCTTGATCTTGGGCCGGTGGTCCGCACAGAAGATGAAGAAACCAGAGCTTTGGAGAAATTATTAATAGATTTATTATTATGATTTTTTTTTCTTTTCTTCATTTTAGTGTGTCGTGATGTCTGATGTGTGTATTGATATACTTACTGAAAACAAAACATGAGTGAAGGAGTGTGTGTATTTGTGTGTCTGTTTATCTGTCGGTTGGTCTGTCTGTCTGTGCATGACTCCATCCATGTATGTGTGTGCCAGGCTGTGTGTGTGTGTGGTACATACGAGGGCCTCTTTGGTGCGTTGGGGTCCTTCTTCCTTCCCTTCTTGCCTCCAGGGGCGAAGTGCATCATCTCGTTGTCGTAACGCACCTTATCCTGCTTCGCCATGTCGTCAAACTTCCCCTTCTCCTTACCAGACATTGTCTGGGGGAAAAAATCACAACATTTACAACACTTAAAACATTCGCAGCAATAGACTTTGAACAGATGGACACATGGGCAGTGTTCATTTGGTACCATACGGGGGAAAAAAACAGATTCAAACAGAGAGGTCTATTGAAGGTCGCCTAATTGTCATTTAATTTAAGAAGACAGCATGAAATGTAGTCTTGTTGCACCACCTGCAGTAAGGAATATGTAACTGCTCCTTAGTATTGTACTAGGCAAGCCAGTTAAGAACAAATTCTTATTTTCAATGACAGCCTAGGAACAGTGGGTTAACTGCCTTGTTTAGGAGCAGAACAACAGATTTTTTACCTTGTCAGCTAAGGGATTCGCTCTTGCAACCTTTCAGTTACTTGTCCAAACGCTCTAACCACTAGGCTACCCTGCCACCCCAAATGCTACTCCAAGTTAACAAATAACATGCCGTTCTTGATTTGTAAGCTTAGGCTACCACCCGGTTTGTCCTTTAGGGAAACAATAGATTTGGGAGCAAAAGATTGATTGAATTAAATTTTGGTTAAACTCAATTAAATTAACTTGAACTCTGTTCCAATAACCATTTGTGCGAGGACTGCGTAGTGTGATGTATTGGCCAGGCAACAATACGTGGCATGCTAGTTAATCATCTCAATCCAATCATCCTCATTATCTCATCTCTAAATAAAATCAAATCAAATTTATTTATAAAGCCCTTCTTACATTAGCTGATGTCACAGAGTGCTGTACAGAAACCCAGCCTAAAACCCCAAACAGCAAGCAATGCAGGTGTAGAAGCACGGTGGCTAGGAAAAACTCCCTAGAAAGGCCAGAACCTAGGAAGAAACCTAGAGAGGAACCAGGCTATGAGGGGTGGCCAGTCCTCTTCTGGCTGTGCCGGGTGGAGATTATAACAGTACATGGCCAAGATTTTAAAATGTTCATAGATGACCAGCAGGGTCAAATAATAATAATCACAGTGGTTGTCGAGGGTGCAACAGGTCAGCACCTCAGGAGTAAATGTCAGTTGGCTTTTCATAGCCAATCATTCAGAGTATCTCTACCGCTCCTGCTGTCTCTGTGAAATAAGATGTGAAAATATTTTTTTGCAAAAAAACCCCATTATATGTCACCAATCAATCAACTTCATTGTGATAACTAACTAAACATTTTTATTAATTTTCCTTCAGGGACCAATAAAGTATCTATCCATCCACCCATCCCTCACCTTCCATCTTCCGGAACACTTCTTGGAGAACTCAGCGAAGTTGACAGGTATCTCAGGGGTCTTCTTCTTGTGCTCCTCACGGCAGGTCTGAACAAAGTAGGCGTAGGAGGACATCTTGCCTTTGGGCTTCCCTGGAGTGCCTTTAGCCATCCTGGTCACTGGGCGGGGCCTAGCTGCGGTCTGGAACTCGTTGATTGGTTAATTGGTTGATTGGGTCAGTATCTGGTGAGAGTAGATGAAAATGGGTTAATTCAATGTTGTGGTTAGATTATTACCTGGGCAAGTGTAACTGTATTCTATATTTGTTTTATCAGGTGATGCAAGTGCCAAAGCACATTGACCATGGCATGTTCATTTTAATTAATATTTTAATAAATGTTTGATGACATTCTGGAATGGAGAGTCAAACACAACTCATGTTGGAGACTAACTGTGGTCTTTATTGACAAATTAATTCAGACATAATGTGATTACACAACCCCCAAAAGATTAATTTAACAACATTGACCACTGGTGATGGTCAACTTCACATTAACAGCAAGACACCTTGATGACACCGTGCTTCAGCCACCTCCCTCCAAAGACCACTCAAGCCATTCACTTTGTTTTATTTTACCAGGCAAGTCAGTTAAGAACAAATTCTTCTTTTCAATGACAGCCTAGGAACAGTGGGTTAACTGCCTGTTCAGTGGCAGAACAACACATTTGTACCTGGTCAGCTCGGGAATTTGAACGCTCTAACCACTAGGCTACTCTGCCGCCCCAACTTTACAACCCTCTCAAGACATTCTCATAAATTATGTTGTTGTTTTCTGAATTGCTTGCTTTTTTTGTGTTGCTTTAAAGAGCTTTGAGATTCTTTATATAATGAAAAGTGCTATAAAAGTTGAATAAATTATGATTATTATGGTAGGTGGTGGAACCATAGAAGGGAACGAGGGAATAAGAATTTAGAATGAGTTCTAGAATAAGAATCAGCTCTAGAATTAGAATGAATTCCAATTATATCCAGAATAAGAATTGGTTGGAATGCATTTGCATTCTGTAGGTTTGACACGGGAGAAGATGTGGAATTGGCCAAGGAGTCTTAGAATGGAGGAAAATTGGGATTTAAGGAAATTATATGGAATTAAGGAAATGTGGCTATGAGACTGTGTGCTGTTGTAATGTCTGCTTTTGATTTGTTTTTACTATGTAATTACAATGGAATACCAATACATTATTTAAAGTGTAAGGTTTTTATTTTCATTTCTCAAAAATACTTAAAATTATTTAACTAGGCTATTTGAGAAATTTCGGGAATGTGAACTGATATTAAGATATAAATTCAATTTTGGAAAATAATCGAATTCTAATCTACAAAGTAAATGAGCATTTTTACAAAACACCTCCCATTAAAATCTCAATCAAATAAGAAGGCCCCCACCATATTCTCCCCTCGCCACCGCCCATCTCCTTGTCATTAGCCATTTTCTGCCTTTTATTTTCATATTCTTTAGCTCTCTAAACTTTACTCCATTGCATCCAACGCAACGCGAACTCTACTTTCTTCATACGAGCTATAGTATAGGGAGCGCTCCGACTAGTTACTATGTTGCGATAGAATGAGAAGCTTCAACTACACATACAGAGAAAAATAGAGAGGTCATCAACGCGAATTATTCATCTTCCATTTTGTGAAATGCGTCCTCATGAGAGAAACTCCTGTTTATTTTCCACCTTCTTGCCTATTTCAATCTTACTTTGCCAGAAATGTTATTAATTTTTCGGGTTTTAATTCCCCGCTCCGTACGGTAGCTTTCAGTCCCAGTTCATAGCGCCTAGTATTGGGTAGTGTGGCTGCTATACAGGCGAGGAGAGTGCTGTTCTTCGCTGGAGCTCCCATTGAATAAAATGGCTTCTGTAGAGCGAAGGGAAGGCTTACGGGGTTGACTATGTAACAAAGCGATACACACCCCCCTCCGGTTCCAAGAGCTATAACGACTAAATGTGACCGCTAATTAAAAACAAAACAACGTAGTCAGACAAATCAAAGACCGTTCTTTTTATTCGGGTTAAAATATAAAAACTGTCATTTCGTATTTCGTGACATTTCACTGTTTTCTGAAGTTATACCCCTGACTGTCGCTTGGTGCATTGCTCTCGGTAACAAAGACAGTGCGCCAGCCATCCTGCTGCAATCGAGAAGTTGCGAAAATGAATAAAAAGGGAAAAATGAAAATACTTTAATGCAGAAAGTTAGAGATAAACATTTCGAACGGAAAACGAAAAAGTGCAGTATTTTTCGTCCGTGGGTAATTTGTTTTTCTCCAACAATTCCCCGTCCCTTCTCTGCGTTAGCGCTGCCTTTCCTCAATGGTTTAAATCGCCAGCCATTTTACTACATGGTGAGAGCAATCATTTGACTAAGGGCGATAACAAATCTCAAAAACACCTTTTCGACGATGACATTCACATTTTCTTTACATTGTTGAATAGAGATAAAAGGGTTCAGCGGAAAACAAACGTTTATTCTGAAAATGTACGATTATTTATGTAGATGACATCGAAATTGGGTCGCAATAGAAGAACAGTGTTATTCGTAGACAGGCTATAGCCAGCCATATTCACAGTGTTACACACAGCAGCGATGCGTGTGAGGAATACAAGCCTCAGAAAATTACAGTTTAATAACTTTTGGTTACTTTAAAAATCAGGAAAAAACAGAGTCCACGAGACAACAGTGACATGTTAATTTTCTTTATGATAAATGACCGTGTAAACAATATTAAAATAGATCACGGCCATTTTCAGGAGATTTCTGTCAATACCACAATAAATCACACATTATGGGGAGAAAAATTATCAAACACTATTTGACTGCAAAATGAATAACATCTAAGCACATTTAAACTATAATTGCACTAAAATACCACAGAAAGACTTAACAATAACATAATCTCACTTCAAATTATTAAAATAACCATATCTTTTAACACAAGTAAATATGATAAGTTATTCAAATGGTGGTAGTAAAAAAGAATGCAATGTTATTATTGTTATAACAAGTAATGTACCTGTATTGTGAAGCAGCAGTCAAGTCAGTCTGGATTCTGGGATCCTACAGTCTCGCCTTTCTCCTGTCTTCTCTATCCATATGTAGACAGCCTCGCGCTAGCTCAATACGAGAACGGCCTGATTGGCTAGCGGCCGGGTCGGTTCAAAACAGCCTCCCAAACTGCTGATTGGATGCTGCTCTACACACTTTACGGGTTTCTCGTTGGTGATTGGTCGACATGGAGGGCTTGTCATACCCACGCCTTTGAAAAAGAGCCGCTGAGAAAAGTTTCTGAGTAGTATAAAGAGAAATTCATTGGGTGAGGAAGGTTGGCTGTGTGTGCAGTAGTACATATGGGTACGGTATGTATGCTAACATATAAAGGTTCAATTTGAGGTGTTTTTAGACGTTATGATACAGCTTTCTTTCTCAGGTGAAAGGTTAAAATAGGACACTAGGCTACAGATACAGATCTGTGGACACCTGTCAAGTCATTGCACTTATAAGGGATGGATATTCCTAATAAAATAATTCATTTCACTACAGTTTTGTATTCTACTTTATATGTAGTGAGAAAATGTATAGTGTATTAGAGTTGGTAGGCCTACAAATTATTTCAATAATCACTGTTGGATAATTGCTATGTTGTAATCATTTAATAAACTTGAGTTAAAGGGTGCCTATATATATTTCTCATTCATTTGAGACTGAAACTTGCAGATCTTCAGAACAGAATGTGCTCTTTTGAGGAAAATGGTCAGATGAACTTTCGAGTGAACTATCCCTTGAAATGAGGGGTCCTTCAGATCCAGTCCTATAGCTCAACAGTGTATGTTGATTTCAGATCCAGTCCTTAAGCTCAACAGTCTATGTTGATTTCAGATCCAGTCCTTAAGCTCAACAGTCTATGTTGATTTCAGATCCAGTCCTATAGCTCAACAGTGTATGTTGATTTCAGATCCAGTCCTTAAGCTCAACAGTCTATGTTGATTTCAGATCCAGTCCTATAGCTCAACAGTGTATGTTGATTATCATTCTTTTGAATGGACTATCCCTTTAAAAGGAGGGGTTCATAGGCTGCAGCAGTGTTTGTGGATTTTTATCCTTGACATTTAATCAGACATTGATTTCAACATGGCAACCAGTGTTTAGACTATCAACATTTTTTTTTACCTTTATTTAACCAGGTAGGCTAGTTGAGAACAAGTTCTCATTTACATTTGCGACCTGGCCAAGATAAAGCAAAGCAGTGCAACACAAACAACAACACAGAGTTACACATGGAATAAACAAACATACAGTCAATAATACAGTAGAAAAAGTCTATATACAGTGTGTGCAAATGAGGTAGGATAACAAAGGTAAGGCAATAAATAGGCCATAGTGGCGAAATAATTACAATATATCAATTAAACACTGGAGTGGTAGATGTGCAGAAGATGAGTGTACAAGTAGAGATACTGGGGTGCAAAGGAGCAAAAATAAATAAAATAGATAACAGTATGGGGATGAGGTAGTTGGATGGGCTATTTACAGATAGGCTATGTACAGGTGCAGTGATCAGTGAGCTGCTCTGACAGCTGGTGCTTAAAGCTAGTGAGGGAGATATGAGTCTCCAGCTTCAGTGATTTTTGCAGTTCGTTCCAGTCATTGGCAGCAGAGAACTGGAAGGAATGGCGGCCGAACGAGGAATTGGCTTTGGGGGTGACCAGTGAAATATACCTGCTGGAGCGCGTGCTACGGGTGGGGGCTGCTATGGTGACCAGTGAGCTGAGATAAGGCAGGGCTTTACCTAGCAAAGACTTATAGATGACCTGGAGCCAGTGGGTTTGGCGACGAATATAAAGCGAGGGGCCAGCCAACGAGAGCATACAGGCCGCAGTGGTGGGTAGTATATAGGGCTTTGGTGACAAAACCGACAGCACTGTGATAGACTGCATCCAATTTCCTGAGTAGAGTGTTGGAGGCTATTTTGTAAATTACATCACTGAAGTCAAGGATCGGCAGGATAGTCAGTTTTACGAGGGTATGTTTGGCAGCATGAATGAAGGATGCTTTGTTGCGAAATAGGAAGCTGATTCTAGATTTAATTTTGGATTGGAGATGCTTAATGTGAGTCTGGAAAGAGAGTTTACAGTCTAACCAGACACCTAGGTATTTGTAGTTGTCCACATATTCTAAGTCAGAACCGTCCAGAGTAGTGATGCTGGGTGGGCGGGCAGGTGTTGGCAGCGATCGGTTGAAGAGCATGCATTTAGTTTTACTTGCATTTAAGAGCAGTTGGAGGCCACGGAAGGAAAGATGTATGGCATTGAACCTTGTCTGGAGGTTAGTTAACACAGTGTCCAAAGAAGGGCCAGAAGTATACCGAATACAGACATATATATTTAATATATATATTTTTATATTATTCATTTTTTCTTGTTTCAGGACAAAACAATTATCCAGTTATTCTGAAGCCAAACTGAAAGCAAGATTACTGACATGATTATCAAGATGTTGACCAACTGTTCCCTTGTTCCCTTGTGCCAATAGTGCAGCAGAACCAGCCCATGGCCTCTCAGAGCAGGGCTCTGGGTATATACGTGGAGCCATCACCACGTTGTTAGTGCTGAACATCCTCAGTATAGAGGTCTGTGTTGAACATCCTCAGTAATGAGGCCTGTGCTGACCATCCTCAGTATAGAGGCCTGTGCTGAACATCCTCAGTACAGAGGCCTGTGTTGAACATCCTCAGTATAGAGTCCTGTGCTGAACATCCTCAGTATAGAGGCCTGTGCTGACCATCCTCAGTATAGAGGCCTGTTTTTACACCTCACCTGAATATGTCTGTTTCTTTGCTCTGACATGCACTGTAAACTGTGGGACCTTATATTGACAGGTGTGTGCCTTTCCAAATCATGTACAATCAATTGAATTTACCACAGGTGGACTCCAAGTTGTAGAAACATCTCAAGGATGATCAATGGAAACAGGATGCACCTGATCTCAATTTCGAGTCTCATAGTAAGGGGTCTGAATACTTACAGTACCAGTCAAAAGTATGGACACACCTACTCATTCAAGGGTTTGTCTTTATTTTTACTATTTTCTACATTATAGAATAATAGTGAAGACATCAAAACTATGAAATAACACATATGGAATCATGTCGTAACCGTAAAAGTGTTAAATAAATCAGATTCTCCAAAGTAGCCACTCTTTGCCTTGATGACAGCTTTGCACACTCTTGGCATTCTCTCAACCAGCTTCATGAGGTAGTTACTTGGAATGCATTTCAATTAACAAGCTTGCCTTGTTAAAAGTTAATTTGTGGAATTTCTTTCCTTCTTAATGCGTTTGAGCCAATCAGTTGTGTTGTGACAAGGTAGGGGTGGTATACAGAAGATTTGGTAAAATACTTAGTCGATATTATGGCAAGAACAGCTCAAATAAGCAAAGAGAAACGACAGTCCATCATTACTTTAACTTCTTAGGGAGCAGCTCCCGAGGTGATGGTTTTGGAGAGCCTGGCGTGCCCAAAGTAAAATGCCTCCCACTCAGGCCCAGAAAATAGGATATGCACATATTTAGTACCATTGGATAGGAAACACTCTGAAGTTTCTAGAAGTGTTAACATTTTGTCTGTGAGTATAACAGAACGGATATGGCAGGTGAAAACCCGAGGAATTTCTGTCCTGGAAAAAGTGATTTTGACACATTGCCTCATTTGGAACCCCTCCCTTATGAAAATGCCCATATAAGGGCATATGAATGCAGTACCTATTGCTTCCTCTGGATGTCAACAGTCTCGAGACACTGTTTTGATTCTGTTTAGATGCTTTAGATGGCAGAAGAAGAAGAATTAGGAAGTGGCCTCACAGAAGTCAACAGAAGAGAACGCGGCTGTCCCGTTCCCGGCTTGCGCTCTGTGGTTTTTTCCTTTCTTATCGCCCAGTTTATATTCCGGTTGAAATGTTATACTACATATACATAAAAGCGTTCCTAAGGATACATTATCAATGATGTTTGATTGTTCTTGGATAAGTTTATAGGTGTAGGTTGAACGAGTTCTCTTCACGTTTCAATGGACGCTGTATTTTCTTATCATAACGCGCCAACCAAATGGAGATTTATGGATATAATACATTACTTTTTCTAACAAAAGAACCATGGATTGTCTTCGTTGGACACTTGGGAAGCCCTCAGCAGAAGTTCTTCAAAAGGTAATTGATTTGTTTTCGCTGTGAAATGTATTTCGTGTGAACAGTGATTGCTTATGAATTTATGGTAATGGAAAAAATATGTGAGGTGCTATCCTCAAACAATCAAATGTAGTGCTTTCGCCGTAAAGCCTTTTTGAAATCTGACAACGCTGTGATATTGACAAGAAGCAGAGCTTTTGATGACTATGCAACACTTGTATATTGATGAATGTTTAATAATTCAACTTTTGGATTTTGAATTTGGCGCCTTACATTTCACCGGGTAGTGTCGGGAGTGGGGTGCTAGCGCCCCAGCGCTTCTTGCTGCTCCTTAAGAGGTTTTAAGACATGAATCATTTTTGGTTCCAACCGCCGTGTCTTTGTGAGATGCAGAGTAGGTGAAAAGATGATTTACACATGTGTGGTTCCCACCGTGAAGCATGGAGGAGGAGGTATGGGGGTGTGGGGGTGTTTTGCTGGTGACACTGTCAGTGATTTATTTAGAATTCAAGACGCAAATAACCAGCATGGCTACCACAGCATTCTGCAGCTATACGCCATCCCATCTGATTTGCGCTTAGTGGGACTATCATTTGTTTTTAAACAGGACAATGACCCAACACACCTCCAGGCTGTATAAGCACTATTTGACCAACAAGGAGAGTGATGGAGTGCTGCATCAGATGACCTGGCCTCCACAATCACCCATACTCAAACCAATTGAGATGGTTTGGGATGAGTTGGAGAACGTATGAGAACGTATTGTGGTGGCCAGAAGGAAACCCAGTCCCTCACCACGTAGCACAGTCACCTGCAGCACCATGGAGAGCACCATCAGAGGACGACACAAGGTCTGGGCTAAACAGTGGTGTTCAGGACCAAGGACAGCTCTAACACAGGTGTGCACCATTTCCCCTCTGACAGGGAGCCTCAGCTGCAGACTGTTGGGCCCAATTAGTAGCCACATAAAGAGAACAAAGAAGCCACAGTAGAGGAAGGGAGAGGCAGGAGAAGAGAGAAGATACAGAGTGTTGGATGTAGCCCAGCCCAGCCCAGCCCAGCCCAGCCCAGCCCAGCCCAGGCCTTGGACCAGTCGGAACCCAACCACCCTCTCGGAGATAGAGGCCTAGTTAAGGATGTGAGTAAGATGAACCACCTTGACTAATCCTACACCTCTTCTGCCTCCCTTCCAAGAGTAAACTGATGCCACAAGGAGCAACCAGAAGAAGGAAGAGTTACCTAAGTTACAGTTCTCCCTTGTCCCTTTCCCCTGCTTTATAATAAATAAAGAAACCTAAGTTTGCCCCACTGAAACTCTGCCCAGTGAGTGATTGGCTACGTCCTCCAGAGTTAAAACCCTGCCAGTCTAGAAGGGAGAGGTTACAGTATGTCCAAACTTTTGACCGGTACTGTATACAGTTGAAGTCGGAAGTTTACATACACTTAGGTTGTAGTCATTAAAAATAGTTTTTCAACCACTCCACAAATGTCTTGTTAACAAACTATAGTTTTGGCAAGTCGGTTAGGACATCTACTTTGTGCATGACACAAGTAATTTTTCCAACAATTGTTTACAGACAGATTATTTCACTTATAATTCACTGTATCACAATTCCAGTGGGTCAGAAGTTTACATACAGAAGTTGACTGTGCCTTTAAACAGCTTGGAAAATTCCAGAAAATTATGTCATGGTACAATGTCATTGTACAAACAATAGTACGCAAGTATAAACACCATGGGACCACGCAGCCGTCATACCGCTCAGGAAAGAGACACATTCTGCCTCCTAGAGATGAACGTACTTTTGTGCGAAAAGTGCAAATCAATCCCAGAACAACAGCAAAGGACCTTGTGAAGATGCTGGAGGAAACCTGTACAAAAGTATCTATATCCACAGTAAAACGAGTCCTATAACGACGTAACCTGAAAGGCCGCTCAGCAAGGAAGAAGCCACTGCTGCAAAACAGCCATAAAAAAGCTAGACTACGGTTTGCAACTGCACATGGGGACAAAGATCATACTTTTTGGAGAAATGTCCTCTGGTCTGATGAAACAAAAATAGAACTGTTTGGCCATAATGACCACTGTTATGTTTGGAGGAAAAAGGGGAGGCTTGCAAGCCGAAGAACACCATCCCAACCGTGAAGCACGGGGGTGGCAGCATCATGTTGTGGGGATGCTTTGCTGCAGGAGGGACTGATGCACTTCACAAAATATATGGCATCATGAGGAGGAAAATTATGTGGATATATTGAAGAAACATCTTAAGACATCAGTCAGGAAGTTAATTCTTGGTCACAAATGGGTCTTCCAAATGGACAATGACCCCAAGCATACTTCCAAAGTTGTGGCAAAATGGCTTAAGGACAACAAAGTCAAGGTATTGGAGTGGCCATCACAAAGCCCTGACCTCAATCCTATAGAAAATGTGTGGGCAGAACTGAAAAAGCGTGTGTGAGCAAGGAGGCCTACAAACCTGACTCAGCTACACCAGCTCTGTCAGGAGGAATGGGCCGAAATTCACCCAACTTATTGTAGGAAGCTTGTGGAAGGCTACCCAAAACGTTTGACCCAAGTTAAACAATTTAAAGGCAATGCTACCAAATACTAATTGAGTGTATGTAAACTTCTGACCCACTGGGAATGTGATGAAAGAAATAAAAGCTGAAATAAATAATTCTCTCTGCTATTATTCTGACATTTCACATTCTTAAAATAAAGTGGTGATCCTAACTGACCTAAGACAGGGCATTTTTACTAGGATCGAATGTAACTAATTATGGTCACATTGTCTGATGAAGTGAGTTCGGAACCTTTATGTTAGAAGAGATAGTAATGAAGGATTAAATGATAGAAGGAATTTATCAATCAATTGAATTTATCAATCAGTGAATTGAATTAATTAGTCAAATCAATGTGAGGGATCAAGCAGAATCATCAGAGACTTTGTTGTGATTTTAGTCTGGGTATTTAATGATGTTTTGAGGTAACACTGTTATGATTTACTTATATTTTGAGGTAACAATGTTATGATTTAATTATGTTATTTTATTGGCGACAAATCCATGGTAGCCTATATCAATATGTATAAAGTAGCCTATATTTAATCCATTCTACAGGAGACTAAGGCATATGATCAAGCTGTGAGACAGGGATAGACAGATATCTGTCAGGACTGATCTATCAATAGACCATTCAGGAAAAGGAGAAAATGCAACCAGACAGTGAGTCAGAACAGCTTCCTTCTTAATCTTCCTTTCTTTCAACAGTTCATTTTAACCCATTCTATTGTATGGTATTCTATTATAGCACATCTATTTCATTCTGATTTCAAGATTGGTCTAACCTTTTGCCCGAATAAGCTACTATAGCCAACTGAAGGTCATTATGTCATTATGCATGTATTACGACCTCATATGAACAACAGTCTTTGAGGCCTCGGAGGTTATCCCCTCCTCACACACCCGACACCTCTGGCTAAGCAGCTGTAGGTTGTAGCTGTAGGGTAATTGTAATGGGGCGGCAGGTAGCCTAGCGGTTAAGAGCATTGGGACAATAACTGAAAGGTTGCTGGTTTGAATCCACGAGCCATCTAGGTGAAAAAAACATGTCTATGTGCCCATGAGCAAGGCACTTAACCCTAATTGCTCTTGATAAGAGCGTCAGCTAAATGACTAAAATGTACATTGAACTTCTACATCATGCATTGTATTACACATCCTTTAAAGCCTAGAGGCCAATATGGTACAACCATATTATTCATCACAGAGATTATTTAATGGGACATAACTGCATTTAAATCATCACCATTCTGTCTGTGTAATATCTGTAGGCAAATGAAAGTTCAACATCATGCATTGTCTATTAGCCTACACACCCTCACTGTCTGTCTGTTGTCTGCCTCTGTAAAAACGGAGAGGAACCGCCCTACACCGCCACTGTAATGTGATTCTCCCTGTACCTGCTGTGCTCTCTCGTTTCTCCACATGCGCACAGCGGCACCACTCTCATGCTCACTGCAGACTTTCTGTTCAGTTGCAGCCAACTGTCGCCACTGTCGCACAGGCGCCGCCAAACAAAGATTTTTTAGGATCAAAGTAGGCTTTCAAGCGGCTCAACGCCCAACAATTCGCTACATTGTAACAAGCAGGCCGCGAGAGAAGAAGATACGTCGATTTGTCGTTACAGTGTAACGTTATTTTATCTCTCGCTTCAGAACCAGTCTCAATACAACGCCGGAACGACAAATCACAAACATGAAGAAATGTTCGGCGTGGTCTTTCTTTCTAGTGGTCTCGCTGCTAACTGTGAAAGGTAAGCGTTTTTCCCAGCCCCACTCTCAATTCAATTCAAATGCCTCTCTGTCTCTTTCTTCTTTGTTGCGGTTCACGCCATTCCCGAGTTCATCAGTTTTTTTGTTTCCTCGGTCTATTGTGTGTTTTTATTTTTTAGCGGTATTCCTTTATTCTACACCGAATAACGGTACACTTGCGGCAGCAAGCCGCTGCATAGATTACAATGGATACCTATTACGTCTACATAATAACACGTCGCGGTATTACATATGTTTTAGTTTAACTACCTAACCCAGTCATGCCAATAAGTAGCCTAGCCTACATGTGTCACGTTTGGACCTAGTCATATTGACCAGCCAGTCTGGCTGCGAACTGATGTACCACATGTTCGATTCCACATTTTAAATTGATCTCTTTCTATCACACATTTAGCCTACTGATGTGAATTCTAATGATACCAGACGAAGCTTTATTTATATATATATATATATATATATATATATATATATATATATATATATATATATATATATATATATATATATATATATATATATATATAGAAGTGTGGGACAAAAAAACGTTCCCTGAGATGCTAATGTCTATGCAGTCTAGTCACATATCAGTGCAGGTAGATTATTTGTACATTTTAGCAGACGAGCGATTTACAGTAGTGAGTGAATACATTTTCATACTTTCTTTCATAGTAGTCCCCATTGGGAATCGGACCCACAACCCTGGCGTCGCAAGTGCGCTACCAACTGAGCCACACAGGGCCAGACTATTAGCAGAGACAGATATTATAATCATGATTGATATAGGCTAGGTGTTATTTTGGGATTATATAAATGTATTTAAACGGGTAAAGTAATCTTTGTTTATCACAAATGATAAGCATGAATTAAAGAAAGAGAAATGTAAAATAAGCTAGACTACTGATGATAATTGTCTGAAATGTACAGCCTATGGTTTTAATTTGTTGTGGATCACTTAGACTATATGCATAAGAGAGTATGGTTTTGATTGACTGAATGGTGAGATTATGAGGTCTGGTTCAGTGAGTCGAGAGTCTTTATTTCTTTCTCTTCAAAGGATCACTCGTTCGTTCTCTCTCATGGCAGGCGCAGGTTCAAACCTCCAGGGTGCCAGTTTCCTCCCTTCACCCCCCCCCACACCCACACACACACACACACACACTGAGCGTGTCATTGTAAGATGACATGTCGAGTCCCTATTCTGTTATTGTGTTTTGTTCTCATTATTACTGCTTCAATGACCTGAAAGCATGTTTAAAGTTCAGTCTTTCGGCCCTGACACCCCTCATACATTAGTACGTATTTGGTACATTTTTGCTGGAGGGGTTTGGATTTTGAGATGAGGGGATGGAGGAGGAGGAGAGAGGGAGGAAAAGGACAGGGGGGAGGGAGGAAGGGGAGGATGAAATGGAGAGGGAGAGAGGGGAGCGGGAGGAAAGGAAGGGGGAAAGGGATGAAAAGCAAGGGGAGAGAGGGATGAAAAGGAGGGGAGTAAAGGAGGGAGAGAGGGATGAAGGGAGGAAAGGGGGAGAGAGGCCTGAAAAGGAGTGGGGGAAGGAGGGGGTAGAGGGATGAAAGGAAGGGGAGGAAAGGGGAGAGGGAGGAAAGGAGTGGGAGAGAAGAGGGAGAAAAGTAAGGGAGGGGGGGTAAAAAGAGGGGAGAGAGGGATGAAAAGGGGGAGGAGGAGGAAAGGAGGGGGAGGAAAGGGCTGAGAGAGGGGGGGAAAGAAGAGGGGTGAAGTCTCAGCTGCAGTCTTTTCTTTGGGAAAGGGGATGAGGGGTGTGTGTGTGCAGCGTGCAAGCTTTTGGGTTATATTACACCCTGCCACACCCTTAATGAAGTGTAATGAGATCAGTCCCCAGTCATTGAACAGAGGAATTCGATTATTTATTCACTTTGATACAAAGCAGCTGAGGATCCATGCAGGACCTGTCTATGCAATCTCTATAGAGATGACTGTTCATTTTGGGAATTCAATATTGACCTGATAAATTTATCTAGCTAATATGGAAAAGGAAAACCTCACTCACTGGTAATCAGAAGTCACATGGTTGGTTCTGTGGCCATCATGTGACAGAGAGACAAATGGCTGTTTCCCCTATATTCTATATTCTGTAGGGGAGGGAAGGAGCGAAGATACCAACGTGGGTGCATGGGGACAGGCTGGGTGCATGGGGACAGGCTGGGTGCATGGGGACAGGCTGGGTGCATGGGGACAGGCTGGGTGCATGGGGACAGGCTGGGTGCATGGGGACAGGCTACATAGCAATGTGTATCTGTGTGTGCATGAGCTGTGACTAGGGCTGTGGTGGTCATGACATTTCATCAGCTGATGATTGTCAAGCAAATAACTGCCGTCTCACGGTAATTGACCATTCATTAACATAAACGAGTTTACCATCTCCTGGCTTCCACACGCAGCCTACAAGCCACTGATGCAGACCTTTTGAACATCTACATAAAAAAAGTATAATAAATCCATGTAATATAGCCTACACCATCCCAATAAATCCATTATTTATTTTAGACAGGTCAAAAGAAACATGATATGAAGAAAATTTAGCCTATTTCAGAAGAGCAGAATAGCATATTGAGTTGTCTTTATGATAGGTCCTGATCTGGCTATGCCATATGGCTGTGGGCTACGCTAGTTCATTTAGCAGACAAGATTTGCTTAGAATGACGTGGCATTCTTTTATAGTATGACTAATACAATTGAACAAAGCTGAATAAAATAGAAAGGATATTTTCTCCAAAACGATTTGAGGGAGTGAGCACATGCGGCTATTCTGTGTTGAGCGTTTAACAAAGAAATATGTACTCCTATATGCTTAATTTAGAGTTATTAATGTAACTTGAGTTGTTCTACAAACGTTGGATTATACAGTGAGGGGGAAAAAAGTATTTGATCCCCTGCTGATTTTGTACGTTTGCCCACTGACAAAGAAATGATCAGTCTATAATTTTAATGGTAGGTTTATTTGAACAGTGAGAGACAGAATGACAACAAAAAAATCCAGAAAAACGCATGTGAAAAATGTTAAAAATGTATTTGCATTTTAATGAGGGAAATAAGTATTTGACCCATCTGCAAAACATGACTTAGTACTTGGTGGCAAAACCCTTGTTGGCAATCAGAGGTCAGGCGTTTCTTGTAGTTGGCCACCAGGTTTGCATCTCAGGAGGGATTTTTCCCACTCCTCTTTGCAGATCTTCTCCAAGTCATTAAGGTTTCGAGGCTGACGTTTGGCAACTCGAACCTTCAGCTCCCTCCACAGATTTTGGCTAGGCCACTCCAGGACCTTAATGTGCTTCTTCTTGAGCCACTCCTTTGTTGCCTTGTCCATGTGTTTTGGGTCATTGTCATGCTGGAATACCCATCCACGACCCATTTTCAATGCCCTGGCTGAGGGAAGGAGGTTCTCACCCAAGATTTGACGGTACATGGCCCCGCCCATCGCCCATTTGATGCGTGAAGTTGTCCTGTCCCTTAGCAGAAAAACAACCCCCAAAGCATAATGTTTCCACCTCCATGTTTGACGGTGGGGATGGTGTTCTTGGGGTCATAGGCAGCATTCCTCCTCCTCCAAACACGGCGAGTTGAGTTGATGCCAAAGAGCTCCATTTTGGTCTCATCTGACCACAACACTTTCACCCAGTTGTCCTCTGAATCATTCAGATGTTCATTGGCAAACTTCAGACGGGCATGTATATGTGCATTCTTTAGCAGGGGGACCTTGCGGGCACTGCAGGATTTCAGTCCTTCACGGCGTAGTGTGTTACCAATTGTTTTCTTGGTGACTATGGTCCCAGCTGCCTTGAGATCATTGACAAGATCCTCCCGTGTAGTTCTGGGCTGATTCTCACCGTTCTCATGATCATTGCAACTCCACGAGGTGAGATCTTGCATGGAGCCCCAGGCAGAGGGAGATTGACAGTTCTTTTGTGTTTCTTCCATTTGCGAATAATCGCACCAACTGTTGTCACCTTCTCACCAAGCTGCTTGGCGATGGTCTTGTAGCCCATTCCAGCCTTGTGTAGGTCTACAATCTTGTCCATGACATCCTTGGAGAGCTCTTTTGTCTTGGCCATGGTGGAGAGTTTGGAATCTGATTGATTGATTGCTTCTGTGGACAGGTGTCTTTTATACAGGCAACAAGCTGAGATTAGGAGCAGTCCCTTTAAGAGTGTGCTCCTAATCTCAGCTCGTTACCTGTATAAAAGACACCTGGGAGCCAGAAATCTTTCTGATTGAGAGGGGGTCAAATACTTATTTCCCTCATTAAAATGCAAATCACTTTATAACATTTTTCACATGTGTTTTTATGGATTTTTTTTGTTATTATTCTGTCTCACTGTTCAAGTAAACCTACCATTAAAATTATAGACTGATCATTTCTTTGTCAGTGGGCAAACGTACAAAATCAGCAGGGGATCAAATACCTTTTTTCCTCACTGTATGTTTTGATTTTTAATACATTGTAAGGTTGCATGATTCGACTCTAAGGAGGATTTGAAAAAATGTCGCTTGAAAGGCATGAGCTCTGCTTAGTTTTTGAGCAGGCTGTACACACTACATCAGTCACTCATCCCGGAGGCATCCCCTTTGTGCAGCGAAAATGCACGCAAGAAAAATCCATGCCTTTTGCAGCCAGTGGCCGTTGCGCCCTTCTCCCTGAGTGCTGCTGGCTCCGAAGCACCTTTCACTCACATGGCTCTCCATCACGGAGTCTTTCTCACAGGCTACAAGTGAAGACAGACACATCTGGACGCAACTGCGCGTCCTATCCAATTCCGAGGTGCATATTGAAGAGATTGGAAGAACTGTCCACATTCGTCAGCCAACAAGATGAGTAGGCCTAACCAACAGCAAAAGCACCAGCCTATGTCAATCTACTATCCCCTATAGTAGAAATGTTGACCTATTATATTCTGTGTAAGAAATGTATATTCCATACATAGTCTGGGACAGTTGTGGGATGCAATAGATCCCAAATTAATACAACCACTAGCAGCCACAAAAAAAACTAAACGTTTTACGCTATGAGGCTGACGCAACAGATCAGAACATTTAGCTTAAAATGTTGATCAACTATTAGGCTATTTCTTCACATTATAAGCACAGCAACGCGCACATGGCAGTAGGCTATAAGCATAAACGTTCCATTAGCGGGAAAACACCATTATCAAAAGTGACCGCAAATGTGATTATGCATGTAATGCTTTTATTATAAAAGTGCATTTTTATGGTGAAACTCACACGCTGTTTATGTATGCCAGTTAGGCTCTACACCCCTTGTAAAGCGCATTAATGTGCTTTAATTTTAAGAAGTTATTTGGCCACTTTAGTTGTGATACAAAACTTATCACAACATATAGGCTTATGGGCTAGGCTACATGAGCTGTGTGACTATGACTAGAAGAATGAAAAGGCATTGTTTGTTGCCTTAAGCTGGGCATCATTCAGTGATAATATATTTCACAAGTGATAATATTGTCACCCATCAGACTATTCTTGATTTAATCTTGTCTTTGCATATACTAAATAATATATTTGTGAAATTTGTTTTGATTTAGAATGGACCATTATCATAACCCTGTCTCGAAGCAGGGGGATAAATACATGTCTTCTCTGCACTTAAATAGCGAATGGAGGACGCTTTTCCTGTGGTTCATTTTCATTGCCAGCCAGGTAGGCTGTACTCCTGTTGTAAAGAGAAGCAAAGTGCCTAATATTTGCTTAATATTAGGAAGTTGAAGTTTTAATAGAGGCCATCACTCTGTTTTCTCACACAAATAAATAGCCTATAGAAATGTTGCGCAACATGAGCTCATGGTCTCCCATGAAGTGTTTTGATTTCTGATGACATTTGCATTGATGTCAGAGTGATTTAGATGGACAACAGAGTGCAGAGTGTACCAGGCAGTTTGCAAGTTTGGTAGACTACTAATGACCAGCAGCAGCATCGCAGCTTGGAGAAGCCTAATTACCGTGACTAAACTGTCACATGGAATTTGACTGTCTTCATGACTCGTGACCGCCGGTGTGGCGGTATTACGGTCACCACAACAGCTCTATCTGTGTCTACTTCCCCTTTGCCGATGTTGACCGTTCAGTGTGCGCTGGGATAGTTCCTTTCTCAGACAGGTGTAGAAGGCTTCTCTCTGACCCTTGGCGCTAACGTTAGACACATGATGCTGCCTTAGACTGACGTGAATTTTACAAGCAAACTCCTGGAATGGTAGTCATTGTTCTGACTGGTAAAAACTTCTTAGGGCTAGGGTGCAGTATTTTGAAGTTCGGATGAAAAACGTGCCCAAAGTAAACTGCCTGTTACTCAGTCCTAGAAGCTAGGATATGCATATAATTAGTATCTTTGGATAGAAAACACTCTGAAGTTTCTAAAACTGTTAAACTAACAGAACTGATATGGCAGGCGACAACCCGTGCAAAAACTATCCGGAATGTCTGAATCAGTCATGTCACACTGTTTTCAATAGGCCAGCTATTCAAAGCCTTTTTGTTTAACCCCCAGATTGCAGTTCCTATGGTTTCCACTAAATGTCAACAGTCTTTAGAAAAAGGTTTGAAGCTTTTAGCATGAAAATCAAGGGAGTAGGACCACTTCTTCCTGAGTCCACGTCAAGTGTCCTGTTTTGGATTTTGCGCCTAACAGGGAATGCGCGCTAAGTTATTTTGCTCTTCTATTCAGCAGGTTATATTCCGTCTGAAATATTATAGTTTATATTCATTTTAGGGTATCTGAGTATTGATTACAAATGCTGTTTGACTTTTTTTTGGCGAACTTTACGGGTACTTTTGGGATATCGTTTGTCTGCATGAATGAAAGCCTTTGGGCAGGTGGATTACTAAACAAAACACGCCAACCAAACGGAGCTATTGGATATAAAGAGGAACTTTATCGAACAAAATGACCTTTTAATGTGTAACCTGGACGCTTGGGTATGCCATCATATGAAGATCATCAAAGGTAAGCGATTTATTTTATGCTATTTTTGAGTTTTGTGACAGCTCTGCTGGTTATGTTATTATGCTAATTGCATTTTTGAGCGGGCGCTGTCCTCAGACAATCAAATGTTCTGCTTTCGTCGTAAAGCCTTTTTGAAATCTGACAATGCTGTTAGATTAACAAGAGTCTAAGCTTTTGAAGGGTGTGCAGCACTTGTATTTTCATGAATGTTTGAAACGAGTATTTTTGTAATTTGAATTTGGCGCTCTGCATTTCACCGGATGTTGTCAAAATCGAACCCGTTCACGGGATTGGTTCCCTAACAGGTTAAAATGGGGTTCTGATACATAATGATGATCAAAAGCTGCTCCTCTAATTAGTTTCTCTTATTAGGGGAGGGGGGTGAAGGAGGATGTTAAACTGGCCTTAGATCAGTCTGTAGGTAATGAGACTACGCAGGTTTTATCTACCTAATGGTAATGAGACTATGCAGGTTTTATCTACCTAATGAGAGTATGCAGGTTTTATCTACCTAATGAGAGTACGCAGGTTTTATCTACCTAATAATAATGAGATTATGCAGGTTGTATCTACCTAATGATAATGAGATTATGCAGGTTGTATCTACCTAATGATAATGAGATTATGCAGATTGTATCTACCTATTGATGAGGCTGAATTATTTAATTGGAGGGAAAAATACCCCTTATAGGTCTTTAGGTCTATGATTATCACTTATTGTGAGGAGAAACTTGAAAAAGAGACGTGTGTGTTGCTGTATGGACACAATAGCTCTTCTGTTCCATGTGTTTGAGGAATGCAAGGAGTCTTTGTTGACATCTAGATATGACAGAAACCACTGCATTCGTCACTACACTGGAACTCCCTGTTTCTCTCCTCCCCCTGCCTCATTCCCTGTCCTCTTCTTCTTCTTGGCCTCCCTCTCTTCAGCTCTGTCCCAGAATTCAGATGGCTTTGACCTGTCTGATTCCTTCAATGACGTCTCTATAGCACGTAAGTACAGAAAGACAGTCTGACTGTAAAATACACAATATTCATAGACTTCAGATTTACTACTGCAGTATTTTCAATACAGCCTGGATTCATGCTTTATGTCTAGAGTGCGGCAGGTAGCCTAGTGGTTAGAGCGTTGGGCTAGTAACCGAAAGGTTGCAAGAACGAATCCCCGAGCTGACAAGGTGAAAAGTCTGTCGTTCTGCCCCTGAACAAGGCAGTTAACCCACTGTTCCTAGGCCATCATTGAAAATAAGAATTTGTTCTTAACTGACTTGCCTAGTTAAATAAAGGTAAAATAAAATGTCTATGAAATCATACATCACTAGCATGAATTCATGGTCGATGGATTCATGTACAGTGCCTTCAGAAAGTATTCACACCCCTTGACTTTTTCCACATTTTTACAGCCTGAATTTAACATTGATTAAATTGAGATTTTTTGGTTACTGGCCTGCACACAATACCCCATAATGTCAAAGTGAAATTGTGTATTAGAATTTTTTACGAATTAATTAAAATGAAAAGCGGAAATGTCATGAGTCAAGTCACATAAGTTGTATGGACTCACTCTGTGTGCAATAATAGTGTTTAACTTGATTTATGAATTACTCCCTTATCTCTGTACCCCACACATACAATTATCTGTAAGGTCCCTCAGTCGAACAGTGAATTTCAAACACAGATTCAACCACAAAGACCAGGGAGGTTTTCCAATGCCTCAGTAAAAAAGTGCATGGAACTCCCGTCCATCTTATATAGCGCAAGTGAACAGCAAACCTGGTTTACTTGTTGTGTGTAAATGTACTGACATGTATGTGTAACTGATAGATTCGCGCGCGCGCACACACACACACACACACAGTAAATGTAAATGTTTTTAAATGTATGTAAATTGTTACTTTTTTTTGTCTGTCTTTCAGACCCCAGTAAGACATCGGCTAATGGGGATCCCTAATAAATAAAATAAAACCTATTGGTAGATGGGTAAAAAAAAGTAGACATTGAATATCCCTTTAAGGGGGGGGATATCCCCTCAGTAATCAAATTAAGTGAACACTTCTGATAACGTATCATGACGTCTGACAAGTATACACTTGCAGGGCAAGGGGCGAGGAAGGAATGATTTTTAAATGGACCACCCTTGGCTGGAAATTCGTCACTTGTTCATCCCGCAATGATTGTGTTTTCAGCCACCGGTAGCTTGTAGGTGTTTTATATGCACTACAGTCAATTGATTGCATGCTACTTATATTTATACTACTTATATTAAGTATATAATTATTCATATACGCCTACTGTATGATAGCTAGCAAATGAATTAGCTAACTAACATTAGCCTGCCTAGCTGGAACTTTTGAAGAAGGCAATTTTTTTTATTTCTACAATCTCCAAAAGATAACCAAACAAAAACATTTTACTTTTTCTGCCATCATGTATTTGTTTTACTTACACTAGTATGTTGACTTCTCCATTGATGTTGTTTTTAAGTTTTCTCTGACTTTTCTTAGCGGATGTACAATCGAATTGAATTATGGGGAGTGTCAGGCCCCGGAGTGAACATTAATTGTAATAGCCGACTAAAAACGAGGGCTGAGGGGTTCACGTTGCAAACTTCCCTTGCTTGGCTAATCATTTGGATCGCCCTCCAAGATGGTGACGGGATTCCCGCAAGGGCATAAGGCGAGGGTAAGTGGAAGAGCGTTTGAGTTTGAACCGCAGCTAAAGATACAGGCGTCCTTCTCAACTCTTTTGCTGGAGAGGAAGGAAACCACTCAGGGATTTCACCGTGAGGCCAATGGTGACTTTGAAACAGCTACCGAGTTGAATGGCTGTGATAGGAGAACTGAGGATGGATCAACAACATTGTAGTTACTCCACAATACTAGCCTGTACAGAATAAAATATTCCAAAATATGCATCCTGATTACAATAAGGTACTAAAGTAAAACTGCAAAAAATGTCATTTGTCCTGAATACAAAGCATTTTGTTTGTGGCAAATCCAACACATCACTGAGTACCACTCGTCATATTTTCAAGCATGGTGGTGGCTGCATAATGTTATGGGTATGCTTGTCATCGGTAAGGACTAGGGAGTTTTGATCAAAATAAATGGAATAGAGCTAAGCACAGGCAAAATCCTAGAGGAAAAACTTCAGTCTGCCTTCCCAACAGACACTGGGAGACAAATTCACCTTTCAGCAGGACAATAACCTAAAACACGAGGCCAAATATACACTGGAGTTGCTTACCAAGACGACATTGAATGTTCCTGAGTGGCCAGTTTTGACTTAAATTGGCTTGAAAATCTATGTCAAGACTCTATGGCTGTCTAACATTGATCAACAACCAACTTGACGGAGCTTGAAAAATAAAAAAAATTATAATGTGCAAATATTGCACAATCCAGGTGTGCAAAGTTCCTACAGCTGTAATTGCTTCGAAAGTTGATTCTAACATGTATTGACTTGGGGGTGAATATTTATATAATCAAGATATATTAGTGTTTTATTTTTCATAAATATTTTACAAATCTTATAATTGTTTTTCCACTTTCACATAAGAGTGTTTTGTGTAGATTGTTGACAAAAAAAGTACAATTAAATCCATTTCAGTCCCACTTTGTAACACTTCAAAATGTGGAAAAAGTCAAGGGCTGCGACTACTTTCTGAAGGCACTGTGTGCTATTATCTGACAATGTATTTCTGGTCCCTGAGTCTGAAGTCTTCTGACTACTAATTTAGGTACATTCTGACTGTGTTGATGTAGCTATATTCTGTTTTACATTTTTCTAACAATATATTTGTATGCACTGGCTAAGAAGTTGTTCATTTAAAAAAATTGCAAACTGGAGGTGCCAATTGCTGATTATAGCTTTAATGCACTGTCTGACTGCATGTTTTATATGAATTAATATCATCATGCTGACTGTGTATTGATGTAGCTACATTCTGTATGATGACTTTGTTCTCTTCTGTTCTTCTCTAATCTTCTTTTGTTCTTTTCTTGTTCTTCTCTTCTTCTCTCATTGTCTTCTTCTCTTCTCTCAGCAGCAGCCACCCCCAAACCAGTAGAAGGGGCAGGAGCAGGTAAACGATCCCAGATTCACAGATCCATCTGAATATAGACTTGTGGTACCTTAATTGGGGAGGACGGGCTCATGGTAATGACTGGAGCGGAATAGGTGGAATGGTATCAGATACATCAAACATGGTTTTCAGGTATTTGATGCCATTCCATTTTCTCTGCTCGGGACATTATTATGAGCCATTTTCCCCTCAGCAGCCTCCAATGGTGCCTTGGATTTCCCCCTTTTAATTAGAATAATTCACTACTTACCACATGCTTAAGCACAAAGCTGATAAATCATCCACATCTCCTAAACAGGTATTAGGCATTGGTGCAGTGGTCTAAGGCATTGCATCACAGTGCTAGAGGTGTCACTACAGACCCTGGTTAGATTCCAGGCTGTATCACAACCGGCCGTGATTGGGTGTCCCATAGGGCGGTGCACAATTGGCCCAGCGTCCGGGTTTGGCCGGGGTAGGCCGTCATTGTAAATAAGAATTTGTTCTTAACTGACTTGCCTAGTTAAATAAATGAAAACAAATAAAATGTTATGGCCTAGATTCAATCCGGACTGTGGAAGATCTGCCTTCTAGCGTGCTTGACATTTTGAAGGTCCCGGACAGTCATTCTGATTTCCATGTAAAATAGCCTTTCCTCATGTGCCATTTGTGATGACGTTCCTCGTGTGCCATTTGTGATGACGTTCCTCGTGTGCCATTTGTGATGACGTTCCTCGTGTGCCATTTGTGATGACGTTCCTCGTGTGCCATTTGTGATGACGTTCCTCGTGTGCCATTTGTGATGACGTTCCTCGTGTGCCATTTGTGATGACGTTCCTCGTGTGCCATTTGTGATGACGTTCCTCTTTTGCCATTTGTGATGACGTTCCTCGTGTGCCTTCTTTGAAGAAGATGAGAAGATCACCCCCACCAAGGCTCCTCCTAAAGCCCCAGCCAGTAAGGCCCCGCCACACAAGCCCAAGCCAGGTAAGATCACACACCCCATGAGGGTCCTCCTAAAGCCACAGCCACCAAGACCCTGCTCAACCCCAAACCAGAAGAGACATGAGGGAAGAAATCACCATGACATACAGGCTTTCTAATCAGACTCTTCACACTTAACAAGTGAATGGAGAAATGCCTACTTACTACAGTTGTCTGCTACTATATACTACTAGCTAACATACTAAGACTGCTACTATATACTACTACTAGCTAACATACTAAGACTGCTACTATATACTACTACTAGCTAACATATTAAGACTGCTACTATATACTACTACTAGCTAACATATTAAGACTGCTACTATATACTACTACTTGCTACCACACTAAGACTGCTACTATATACTACTACTAGCTAACATACTAAGACTGCTACTATATACTACTACTAACTACCATACTAAGACTGCTACTATATACTGCTACTAGCTACCATACTAAGACTGCTACTATATACTACTAACTACCATACTAAGACTGCTACTATATACTACTAACTACCATACTAAGACTGCTACTATATACTGCTACTAGCTACCATACTAAGACTGCTACTATATACTGCTACTAGCTACCATACTAAGACTGCTACTATATACTACTAACTACCATACTAAGACTGCTACTATATACTACTACTAGCTAACATATTAAGACTGCTACTATATACTACTACTAGCTAACATATTAAGACTGCTATTATATACTACTAGCTACCATACTAAGACTGCTACTCTATACTACTAACTACCATACTAAGACTGCTATTATACTACTACTAGCTACCATGCTAAGACTGCTACTAGCTACCATACTAAGACTGCTACTATATACTACTAACGACCATACTAAGACTGCTACTATATACTACTACTAGCTAACATATTAAGACTGCTACTATATACTGCTACTAGCTACCACACTAAGACTGCTACTATATACTACTAGCTACCATACTAAGACTGCTACTCTATACTACTAACTACCATACTAAGACTGCTATTATATACTACTACTAGCTACCATGCTAAGACTGCTACTAGCTACCATACTAAGACTGCTACTATATACTACTAACGACCATACTAAGACTGCTACTATATACTACTACTAGCTACCATACTAAGACTGCTACTATATACTACTACTAGCTAACATACTAAGACTGCTACTATATACTACTACTAGCTACCATACTAAGACTGCTACTATATACTACTAACTACCATACTAAGACTGCTACTATATACTACTAACTACCATACTAAGACTGCTACTTTATACTACTACTAGCTACCATACTAAGACTGCTACTATATACTACTACTAACTACCATACTAAGACTGCTACTATATACTACTACTAACTACCATACTAAGACTGCTACTATACTACTAGCTACCATACTAAGACTGCTACTATATACTACTAACTACCATACTAAGACTGCTACTATATACTGCTACTAGCTACCATACTAAGACTGCTACTATATACTGCTACTAGCTACCATACTAAGACTGCTACTATATACTACTAACTACCATACTAAGACTGCTACTATATACTACTACTAGCTAACATATTAAGACTGCTACTATATACTACTACTAGCTAACATATTAAGACTGCTATTATATACTACTAGCTACCATACTAAGACTGCTACTCTATACTACTAACTACCATACTAAGACTGCTATTATATACTACTACTAGCTACCATGCTAAGACTGCTACTAGCTACCATACTAAGACTGCTACTATATACTACTAACGACCATACTAAGACTGCTACTATATACTACTACTAGCTAACATATTAAGACTGCTACTATATACTGCTACTAGCTACCACACTAAGACTGCTACTATATACTACTAGCTACCATACTAAGACTGCTACTCTATACTACTAACTACCATACTAAGACTGCTATTATATACTACTACTAGCTACCATGCTAAGACTGCTACTAGCTACCATACTAAGACTGCTACTATATACTACTAACGACCATACTAAGACTGCTACTATATACTACTACTAGCTACCATACTAAGACTGCTACTATATACTACTACTAGCTAACATACTAAGACTGCTACTATATACTACTACTAGCTACCATACTAAGACTGCTACTATATACTACTAACTACCATACTAAGACTGCTACTATATACTACTAACTACCATACTAAGACTGCTACTTTATACTACTACTAGCTACCATACTAAGACTGCTACTATATACTACTACTAACTACCATACTAAGACTGCTACTATATACTACTACTAACTACCATACTAAGACTGCTACTATACTACTAGCTACCATACTAAGACTGCTACTATACTACTACTAGCTACCATACTAAGACTGCTACTATACTACTAACTACCATACTAAGACTGCTACTATATACTACTACTAGCTACCATACTAAGACTGCTACTATACTACTACTAGCTAACATATTAAGACTGCTACTATATACTACTACTAGCTAACATACTAAGACTGCTACTATATACTACTACTAGCTACCATACCAAGACTGCTACTATACTAAACCAGCATGCATTTAGTCTCTCGTTTAGGAGAGGCTTTTACCCAAAGTGTCTCACAAGTAGGCTATAGAGACGGCAGGGGATGTACTGATCAATGAAATGGCTACAGTAGACAGACCTAGTTTACAGTCAGTGCTTGTCAATAGATAATGATTCTCAGTTACATGCAGTCTGAGGTTTGACTTGGCTGGAACAGCCTTTAACCTAGTTGATGGGTCAACTATTGACGACATAGTCTAGACACTGCTTACGATGGATCACAACACTGAGAACCACTGCTGTGACACCATGGTACCGTCAACACATGTAGGTCTGTAACTCTTATGAACCAAGTTGTCCCTTATTTGGTTGGTCAGTCTTGCCTATGAAAACCGTGTCTATGTTGTGGTATTAACTTGTATGAATCTAGCCCTAAGCCTAGCATTAAGCCTAGCCTGGTTAAACCAGACTGAATGTTAACCAGGCTACACTAACCCCTGAGCACTCACTACACTAACAGATGAGATCCAGGCTGATTTTGACTTTGGGCCCAGCCTTCGCCCTGGCCTGCTCCCCCTCGCCACCAAGGGCCCCCGCACCCCACCTAAGCGCCAGCCCGGTTGGTACTGCTCGCTTAACGAACAGACCTGGATTCAAATACAATTAGAAATGTTTCAAATACTTTGAGCTTGTTCTGTAGCCTGCCTAGAGTGCCAGGCAAGCTCAATCAAGCACAGATAAAGTATTTGATATTATTTTGAATAGTACTTGAACACAGGTCTGTTAACAAACCATCCCCATTCCCCAATTAGAACCACCATCCCGTTGTTGTCAAGTCCGGTTTGTGTCCCAAATGGCACCCTATTCCCTACATAGTGCACTACCTTTCACCAGGGCCCATAGGGTAGTAAGTAGTGCACTGTGGGGAATAGGCAGCATCTGAAATGGCACCCTATCTATCAATATCGATATATGCCCCCTTCCCCCTATCATGTAGTTGGTCACTCATCTGCGCTGCTGGTCGAAGGACTAGCGCTGCATTGGACTGACTTATGCCTCCTTTCAGAAAACAATGCCTATGTCCCTTCAATCTAAAACAGAGGTGTAGATATACAGAGTTTGGCAAACTCAGTTTGAGATTGTATCATTTTTATGGGCAGCCATTTTGACAACAGATGTTCCATGCGTTCAAATTAGAAAGGAGATTAGAAGGTTAATGTCATGGAATGTTTAGAACCAACATGGAGGCTATTTTGCCAAACTCTATATTGTATGGCTCTGATCTCAACTAGCTTCCTTGTTCCTGGTATCTGCTTTCTCTCATGACCAATGATCTGATTGGACTTGACAGATGACAACTCCTATTGGTTATAATGGAGGAGAGGAGATGAGGAAAGGAAGCCGGTGAAGATTATTGGGACACGGCCCACGTCTATACATTCACACACATTGTAGTGGTAGCTTGCCTGCGTCAACGACATCCTGTGTAGCATGCAATTGTAGACACTCTGTAGGTACACTCACCATGTTGTTTACATGTTGTTGTGTCTCTGTTGCCACACATGTTGTGTCGTGTTGTATGTCTGCATCTCATCATCTCTGTTGGTTTTTTAGCCACAGAATACTGTCATCTTCTTGAATTCAACCAAGTGACCCAACAAATGGACAGTGTGACCTTTGAATGACCTTTGGACATTCGGTATCTATTGAGTACCAAAATAGAGAAGATGTGAGTGCTTCCTGAATGTCTTCCACACGTTATAGTTTCGGAGATGTTTTCTCAACTGTGTGGCTCCTGGAAGCTGTGAAAGCAGCGACGTCTCATCTTCATTTGTGCTCGTGTCTGTATGTATTTATGTAACTGTACAATGTATGGAAAACTGATATTGTAGACCAGGGGTATTCGACTCTGACCCTACGAGGTCCGGAGCCAGCTGGTTTTCTGTTCTACCTGATCATTAATTGCACCCACCTGGTGTCCCAGGTCTACATCAGTCCCTGATTAGAGGGGAACAATGAAAACACGAAATGGAACTGCCTTAGAGGCCCAGAGTTGGGTTTGAGGGCTGTAGACATTAAGTTTCCATGTATAGAATGTATCTCTTCACAGATAATGTATGTTGTGACTATGCTGTTTGGTGTTCCTCCTGGTTGAAGCATGTTAGACATACTGTAGATTCAATTATTTTTTTGTTGCCAAACTCACATTTAAACTTTTACCCATGATCTTTGACCTCTGACCTCTCCCTGCAGCCTCTGATGAGTTTGACCTGAGTGATGCTTTGGATCCGAACAATGACATTGGAGGGAAGGACAAGAACAAGGGACAAGCAGGTTATTGTTTATTTTGTTATAGTTTATTTATGTATGAATTACTTTTGTTCTTATTTTGTTTGTGTAGAGTACTATAGGAATGAGTGTCATTCGGTAGTGTGGGTTTGCAGTAGGTATGGTATACATGATGTAGGGGTGCAGCAGTAGATAGCTGGTGTAGAATACTGTAGCAGTATTAGTGGTAGCAGTAGTAGAGTAGCAAGTACTAGGGATAGCAGTCATAGTAATAGGCTGTAGTATTAGTGTATTAGGATTTGATAGTCTTTATACTACAGTGGTATTATAGTATTAGGGTTTGATAGTCTATACTATAGTCACAGTAGTAGTATAGTATTAGGGTTTGATAGTGTGTATATTAGTCACAGTAGTATTATAGTACAGTGGTGGTATAGTATTAGTATATTAGGGTTTGATAGTCTGTATACTGCAGTAGTAGTAGTAGTAGTAGAGTGGTAGTATATTATTCTCATAGTAACACTATATTAGCCCAGTATCAGAGGCTTGATGTGGTGTCATGTCTCGTCAGATAAAGGTATTGGAGGCGGAGGCAGGGGAGACAGAGCCCCCAACAACAGAGGAGGGAACGGGGGTAAGAACCCTGCCTGACCTACCCGACCTGACCCTAACCTACCTGGTCAACCTGGATAAACTAAACCCTGCCTGTCTACTGGGCCTACCCAAATCAACCCTAACCTGCCTGTCTACTGGGCTGGGGACCAGCTTTCTGCTCTGTTCTTGGATAATGCCTAGTTTTATTTAACAGCATCCCTCTTTTAATATCCAATCTCTCTGTCCTTCTTTATGTCACTCTATATTTTATGTCTGTCTCTCTCTCTTTGTCTCTGTCTATTACTTTCTGCCTCTCTAGTTCCATCTATCCATCTCTCTATTGCTACTGGTCTCGCTCTCTGTTCCTTGTCTTCCCTTTCTCCTCCCGATCTCTCTCTCTCTCTCTCTCTCTCTCTCTCACTCACACACCATTTACAAGACCTACTAGGGAGCTATGGATTGAACCCACACCACTCAAACCTTTCTCTTGGTGTGGGTGTACTGTGGGCCCACCCACTCTGAGTATTTTTTTTTTATATAGGTATACATTTTGTAAGGATATTTACTTTTCAGTGTTCCAAACCTAAACATGCAAACACCATCAGATATAATTCATAGCAAGCAGTGCACTGGGTTCGTCAGATCTAATTACACAGAACAGATGACCTGGAATGACATTCACTCTCACGGGATGGGTTGCCAAAAAGAACTAACTGAAAGCCACACCCCCCAATAAACCATGCATATGACTGCATTGAGGCATATGTCACTGTATGCTATATGCACCATGTCACAGCGTATTTAATTTGTTCATTTATCACAGTCAACACACCTATATTTTAGCTTTAATTCACTTTCAAATCTATTTATTTTTTCTCAGCCTCATGGCAAAATGTGTAGAATTGCAGGAAATTAGCTTTAAAAGATAAACATTTTCTCTCAGCCTCATGGTGTACTGTGGGTGTACTGTGCACAAAGCATAGCTGATGGTCTATATCCTCACTAAGTTTCTCTAGAGGCCACTCTCGTTTTCCTGCCAATGTGGTCATAATATATAGCAACTAACTGTGTCGCTCCCTCTGGATCTTGTCAAAGGCTAACCTTTCTCCTTCCTGAATGACATCCTGGCAACCCTTCTCGTTCTCCTTATTACGTCTTTACACTGGAGGACCAGCGCTTGTCCTCTATATACTTTGACTGACCCCCTCGTCTGCTGAACTTTCTCCTCTTTCTGGAGAACTTCCTTTGGGGACGTTAGCTGTGTTTGAGCAGGAGCCATCCCTGACTTGGAGGCCGGTGTGTCATGTTAGGGTTGGGGATGTTGGCTGTGTTTGAGCGGGGTCCGTCCCTGGCTTGGAGGCCAGTGTGTCAGGTTAGGGTTGGGGACGTTGGCTGTGTTTGAGCGGGGTCCGTCCCTGGCTTGGAGGCCAGTGTGTCAGGTTAGGGTTGGGGACGTTGGCTGTGTTTGAGCTGGGGCCATCCCTGGCTTGGAGCCTGTCAGGTTAGGGTTGCCAGTTAATGTTGATTCTATATCCCTTAGGGGGATCTTTCGTAGACGAGGATCTGCTTGACGTTGCGAAAGACAACACCTACAACCCTGACAAAGGCAAAGGTAATGGATGATCTTAAAAAGGGGAAATTATTAGATAAACAAACATAAAAAGAGCTTGAGAACAGTCTTCGGAGTTCAGACCTTTACCATTGCTTGTTTTTTTAAATTAAGATACTCTGAAATCCTACTGAAAGGTAAATGTCTTGTTTTAATCAGACAAATAAATAAACAGTAATTACATCTGGGTAGCTAGTTAACATTTTCAATCAGGACACAGGGACCTTAATTAAATGCATTTACATTGATGGCACATTATAATAAAATGTAACAGACTGCCTCGCATGCATCATTCCTGTAGGTGGACATGGTGGAGGCCAGTCTGCTGCTGATGACAACAACCATGGTATGACAACAACAACAATCACAACAATATTTTTATGAAACAACAGATTATGCATGGCAAAGGTCTGTGTCTAATATTGATTATTGGCTATTGACTATTGATTATACCTCTGTGTTCCTCTGTGCTCCAGACACCATGGCTGAGACCGGAACCATCGCCGGGATTATCAGTGCCATTGGCGTGGCGCTGGTTGGCGCGGTCACCAGCTACGTCTCCTACCAGAAGAAGAAGTTCTGCTTCAGCATACAGCGTAAGCAACCAGCTGGGGTTAACGTAATCTGTGATGTAGATCTTGTGGTATAATGTGGATATGATTCTATAATGTTTTGATAACAGTGTAATGATTACCTGGGATTACAATAATCTATAATCAGATAATAGTATCTAGATAAATTCTCAGATTTACCAGACTGCTGTGTCCTATTACAGAGAGCCTGAATGCAGACCTGGTGAAGACTGATAACCCAGACGCTGTGGTGGCCACAGAACCACAAGGTAACCACCAAACCACCCATACAGGTCCTATCTCCAGTGAATTTGGAAAGTATTCAGACCCCTTGACTTTTTCCACATTTTGTTACATTATGGCCTTATTCTAAAATGGATTCAATAGTTTTTTTTCCCCTCAATCTACACACAATACCCCATAATGACAAAGCAAAAATAGTTTTTGGGGAATTATTTGCAAATGTATAATTTTTTGTTGATGTTGAAATATCACATTTACATAAGTATTCAGACCCTTTACTTAGTACATTGTTGAAGCACCTTTGGCGATGATTACAGCCTCGAGTCTTCTTGGGTATGACGCTACAAGCTTGGCACACCTGTATTTGGGGAGTTTCTCCCATTCTTCTTTGCAGATCCTCGCAAGCTCTGTCAGGTTGGATGGGGAGCGTCGCTGTACAGCTATTTTCAGGTCTCTCCAGAGATGTTTGATCAGGTTCAAGTCCGGGCTCTGGCTGGGCCACTCAAGGACATTCAGATACTTGTCCCGAAGCCACTCCTGCGTTGTCTTGGCTGTGTGCTTAGGGTCATTGTCCTGTTGGAGGGTGAAGGTCCTGAGCGCTCTGGAGCAAGTTTTCATCAAGAATCTCTCTACTTTGCTCCGTTCATTTTTCCTTCGATCCTGACTAGTCTCCCAGTCCCTGCATCTGAAAAACATCCCCACAGCATGATGCTGCCACCACCATGCTTCACCATATGGATGGTGCCAGGTTTCCTGCAGACGTGCCGTTTTGCATTCAGGCCGAATAGTTCAGTGTTGGTTTCATTAGACCAGAGAATCTTGTTTTTTCATGGTCTGAGAGTCGTTTAGATACCTTTTGGCATAATCCATTCGGGCTGTCATGTGCCTTTTACTGAGGAGTGGCATCCGTCTGGCAGCTCTATCATAAAGGCCTGATTGGTGAAGTGCAGCAGAGATAGATGTCCTTCTGGAAGGTTCTCCCATCTCCACAGAGGTGCTCTGTCAGAGTGACCATCGAGTTGTTGGTCACCTCCTTGACCAAGGCCCTTCTCCCGATTGCTCAGTTTGGCGGGCAGCCAGCTCTAGGAAGAGTCTTGGTGGTTCCAAACTTCTTCCTTTTAAGAATGATAGAGGTCACTGTGTTCTTGGGGACCTTCAATGCTGGAGGAATGTTTTGGTACCCTTCCCCAGATCTGTGCCTCGACACAATCCTGTCTTGGAGCTCTACGGACAATTCCTTCCTTCGTGTTTTTTTTCTCTGACATGCACTGTCAACTGTGGGACCTTATATAGACAGGTGTGTGCCTTTCTAAATTATGTTAAATCAATTGAATTTACCGCAGGTGGACTCCAATCAAGTTGTAGAAACATCTCAAGGATGATCAATGGAAACAGGATGCACCTGAGGTCAATTTCGAGTTAGCATAAGTTATTTCTGTTTTCATTTGCAAACATAAAAAAAAACTGTTTTCACTTTGTCATTATGGGGTATTGTGTGTAGATTGAGTAAAAACATTTATTTCATCCATTTTAGAATAAGGCTGTAATGTAACAAAATGTGTAAAAAGGGGTCTGAATACTTTCCAAATGCCCTGTATATTCATGCATTTCCATGTAACCACCACAAGGTGACCACCTAACTACACCTAACTACATATATTCAACATTTCTATGTAACTACAACTGGACCAGTGTATGCTATCCTATCTGTTTGAGATTCAGATAATGAAGTAATTTGTTTTATCTCTGTTTGGATGAAGATTAACGTAAAGAACACCTTCTGTTCTCTGTATTGATGGTACTGCAGTGTTGTTGGAGTGAAATATGAAACGTTATTCTCTCCAGTTAAAGGGGTCTGTCAGGGAGATGGGGAGGGAGAGAGAAAAGGAGACTGAAGAGAGGGAGGGAATGGGATCGAGGAGAGGTGAGAGGAAGAAGGGGAGGAGTTGGAGAGGGAAGAACAGGAGGGAGAGAGAGGAGAGGGAGGGATAAAGGAGTGGGGAGAGGGAGGGATAAAGGAGTGGGAAGAGGGAGGGATAAGGAGTGGGAAGAGGGAGGGATAAGGAGTGGGAAGAGGGAGGGATAAGGAGTGGGAAGAGGGAGGGATAAGGAGTGGGAAGAGGGAGGGATAAGGAGTGGGAAGAGGGAGGGATAAGGAGTGGGAAGAGGGAGGGATAAGGAGTGGGAAGAGGGAGGGATAAGGTGCGGGAAGAAAGGAAGGAAGTGGGCGAGGGGGAGGAACTAATGTTTGGTGAAGAAAATAGGAAAAGCCATCTCCACGACCAACACCTCTCTCCTCATGGAAAAGCCATCTCCACGACCAACACCTCTCTCCTCATGGAAAAGCCATCTCCACGACCAACACCTCTCTCCTCATGGAAAAGCCATCTCCACGACCAACACCTCTCTCCTCATGGAAAAGCCATCTCCACGACCAACACCTCTCTCCTCATGGAAAAGCCATCTCCACGACCAACACCTCTCTCCTCATGGAAAAGCCATCTCACGACCAACACCTCTCTCCTCATGGAAAAGCCATCTCCACGACCAACACCTCTCTCCTCATGGAAAAGCCATCTCCACGACCAACACCTCTCTCCTCATGGAAAAGCCATCTCCACGACCAACACCTCTCACCTCATGGAAAAGCCATCTCCACGACCAACACCTCTCTCCTCATGGAAAAGCCATCTCTACGACCAACACCTCTCACCTCATGGAAAAGCCATCTCCACGACCAACACCTCTCTCCTCATGGAAAAGCCATCTCTACGACCAACACCTCTCACCTCATGGAAAAGCCATCTCCATGACCAACACCTCTCTCCTCATGGAAAAGCCATCTCTACGACCAACACCTCTCTCCTCATGGAAAAGCCATCTCCACGACCAGCACCTCTCTCCTCATGGAAAAGCCATCTCTACGACCAACACCTCTCTCCTCATGGAAAAGCCATCTCCACGACCAGCACCTCTCTCCTCATGGAAAAGCCATCTCCACGACCAGCACCTCTCTCCTCATGGAAAAGCCATCTCCGCGACCAACACCTCTCTCCTCATGGAAAAGCCATCTTTGTGACAATGTGCAGCCTTTAGTACCTTTAGATTTGATTAGAGTAGATGAAATGCCCTTACATTGAAAATGGTCAGAAGGCTGATTCTAGTTGTAAAAGGTTTATGAAGGCATTATTATGCGTTAGAAGTTGCAGTTTGTTGAAAGTGATGATCAGGTTTACCGTCAGTTTAATCTCTCTCTCTTTCTCTCCCTCTTCTCTTCTCTTCTCTCTCTCTAGTTCAACAGACTCTTCTGGAGCCCCCCAACGCTGAGCCTCCTAGTCAGGAGAACACTGTCTAATACCCCCCGTTCCCCGTCCAGCCGGCATCGTCCCCCAACCTGCACACACGAAGAGGGCGTGACAACACACGCCCTCACCTTGGGAATACCCCCCACCCACCTCCCCACCTCATACACCAACACACACTCACCACTTTTGAAGGATAGTCCCACCCCCGTTATACCTTAAGAGTTGTAGATAGATGGTGATCGGCAAACTCTGTCTGAAATGTAGAGTTCCACTGGCGGCCATGTTCACGCCACCAAGTTCCATGTCATTCTAGAATCTTAATGTCATTATAGAGTGGGAATGGTATTGTGACATCAGTACGGTTTGCCGACCTCTGTAGACCTACCACCGCCACACTATGTGTACAGGTCATTTAATTTATTTGAACTGTTTTAAACACCACTAATATGCCTGTTTCCAATTTGATTATGAATGAGATGGTAGCCTGATCCTAGATCAGTTTTTATTTGATAATGATAGTCGGAGGATTTGCTCTACTAAAGCACATGCAGATCTAGGACCAGGCTTTCATCTTGGTATTTCCTGAAAGATAGTATGGTACATAGTATAACCCACATACTTTCCCCTTAACTCTGTTATCCAATCAAAAATCTTATCCAAATAATTCCCCATTCCCCCTAGTACATGTATCCCCTCATGTGATTTCTCTACCATTTCTACCTTCATGTTATTGTCCTAAAGAAAGAGTTTTGCAGTGGTTTCTTGCATACGTTAATGTTTAGAAGCTGCATTTTTATAGCCTGGTTGTCGGTCTGTTTGTGCTTTCTTGCCAACTCCTTATCACTCATTGTAATGGCAGTCGTATGTACGGCTAGACGATGACAGAAATATAATTGACAACACAACCAGATCTGGGAACCAAGCTAGCACTTTTGTAGTGTTGATTTTAGGATTGTGTTTACTTTTTATTTTTTATGAAGCGATGTTCATTTGAAGAACTCAATTACTTACTAACTCCAGAGCTGCTGCATAAATGTCCATGATATGATTTGCGTTTGTTTTAAGAAACTGAAGAGAATATAGGCTCTTTTCCAATATCCACACTAGCATACTACTTAGGGAACAAACCCATGTATTGGGTCCTAGCATTCTATGTAGTATGCTAGGATGGACTTTGGAACACACTCAAAGGCTCTGTTCCAATAGCCACACTAGTGTACTGCTTAGTGAACGATACCAGTGTATTGGACGTGCATTCTAAGTAGTATGCTAGTATGAATATTGGAGTGTAGCCTTTAAGTCCACTTGTGTGGAAAATGGGAATGTGATGTAGATACACAACGTATAAAGACTAGTTAGTATCTGTTTTGTCTTATTGAGATAATGCCTGTGCTAGAGAAAGTGAAGTAAATGTGAAATCGAAGCCTAGTCGAACTTAACGTCTTGATATTGAAGAAACTTAACGGTTGCGTTCCAGACTACATTGCATCAACCAATGGTTGCGTGTCACGTCAGCGAGTGCGTAGTCGGGCATCAGATTGCTAAATCAATCTGTGTTTTGCAGATATGGCACAGAATACAAACCTATCCAGGCGTTGTGAGATCTGGCATGCGTCTGCAATGCAGTCATCCTGGAACGTGCCCAGTGGTTCTGCAGAGACTGGCCACGGCTATACATAGACTTCTGAAGTTCTTCAGATTGAGCTATATGAAATCATAGTTTGTTAATCTCTGTGATTTGGGTAGTGTTTATACTAGGTGTTGCTTGTTGTTAGGAAAGGTCGAGGTGAATTACATTTCAATTCACTTTAGTTAATTCAAATTCTGTGTCAAGAATTTAGAAAATCTTTCATAAAAAAATAAATGGCACATTTAAATTTAAAATCACTCCTTTGAATTGAATGATTTGAAATGGAATTGGCCCCAACCTTGATTAGGAGACTAGTGGGTGGAATGTGAAGCTTGTAAATTGCGGCGTGAGCATATTTCTGTGTTTTTACTATTTAATTGTTGTTTGAGCGTATCCTTGATATTGCGGTGTATCCCAACGATCTATACACTCGTCCCTAAGTGTTTTTATTGCATCTCTGCTCCCCCACTCTTTCTAAACTAACGTTGTTTACTAGAGGCTTTCTGCTCCCCCACTCTTTCTAAACTAACGTTGTTTACTAGAGGCTTTCTGCTCCCCCACTCTTTCTAAACTAACGTTGTTTACTAGAGGCTTTTGTCTTAACTACTTAGCTCAACTTATCTAAATACTGTTTTAGATATAGAAGGATTCCAAGTGACTTTATTCCAGATAACAAAACAAACCTTTTTAGGGCAGATGCTCAAATGACACCCTCTTTCCTTTGTAGTGCACTATTTTATTCTATATAAGGAATAGGGTGTGATTTGGGATGCACTCCCACTGGAACCTGCACCCTGTTCTGTTGGGCTCCCTTGTTGCCTTGGAAATGCAGCTGTAGAACCACTCCTTCTGTGACGTTCCAGCACTCTCCCTACCTGCAATTACTCTCTGCCTTTAACAACTGCACCAGAATCAGTTACTATCTTACTTATAATGGATAAGATAAAGATTTAGGTTGGAGGAACTGTTGTTAACCCTTTGATAAATAAGGACAGAATATTACATCCTTTGTCAATCGTTCTTATTAATTCTAGTAGTTGACATCATAAAGGTCCGTAGCATTCTGGGATAGAACACTGAGAACAATAGAACTGTCAAAAAATTCCACTCTACAAAGGGTTAATAACTGTTCGTTAACACTCTCCTCCCCTGTCATCCAGAAGCAGGTGCTGCAGTACTGATGGTGCTTCTCTCTGCCTTATAACCTGCTCGCTCATGCTGGCTCCCTCAATACTAAACACACAGAACTAGAACCAATAGAATGGAATGTTCAATGAATAGAATTCAGATTCTATTAGTGCTTTTCTCAGTGTTCTACACATTAGTGTGGGAACTACCAACCAAATTGCAGTGGTTTGAGGGCCTGTGTCCATTCTATATGTTGTCTTTCTATAACTAAAAACACCTCCCGTGACAGAGCTGTGCTTACACAAAAAAAAACAATGAATGTTAAACGAATGTACTCTTTCTCTAAATCAGTTGCGATCGCTCGTAGCAAATTTTCTTAAAACCCACCAAAGATGTGTAGCATTGATGATTTGAAGATTGGACGATATTGGACCTTGGTGTTGTGCTTTGGGTTGTATGTTTCACTCATTGACTGGCACTAAACTGAGTAGAGGAAGGCACCCCTTCAAACAAAACAAAAAGATTGCACGTGAGGTAGTTTTGGGCACTAACAAAAATAATGAAATCACATAAGTGAAGACCTTCGAATCCGGACCAATTGAATGCTTACACGCTAGTAATATCACATAGAAATTCCTCACAAATATTAACTTTTTTAAACACGGATTGACTGTTAGAACTAAGAATCCCCAACCCCCTAACCTTAGAGACAAAGCTTGGTAGAAATTAGACAATTTGAAGAACACAGTTGTGTGAGTGAGACTTGCCTGTGTGAGTACCATCTTCTAGCACTATGGTGTACCCATGTAGTACTATGGTGTACAATGGTTTGGATTGGTATTAAGGTGCCTCTTGGATGCAGTATGAATAATTTGTCTGATTTGAAAATTAGGTGTTCCGAAGATGTAAAAAAAAAAAAAAGTATATACACAGTTGTATACAAGTCAGTTGAGTTGTTGCATGCCCAGTAGTTTGCAGTCTTAAGGCTTTGAGGTTGCCCTTTGTTTATATGGGTTACGGTAACAGACATATCAGCAGTTGGATCCCCTTAAATCTTGGGTGCTCCTCTACTACACACGATGATAACGGGCTATAACAGAACTGTACAGAAATAAAAATGCATGTTTTGGGATATTTAGCTGTAGTCTTTGGAAGTTTTCCTCATTGGGTTATCATTGGGATGGCCTGGGTGCCAGTCTATTTCTGCTCTCTTGCCAACTCCTTACGGCTTGAAAATGACAGCAATAAGAGTTGGCAAGTAACAAAAACACAAACAGATTTGGGATTGGAGTGTAGTTGGACCAGGAGTAGTGGTTGGTGAATGTGAGGGTATTTATACACTGCCAGTAAAGTCTAGAATGAGAAAAAGAAGTATTGGACTGTTATGTCAAGAGAAACCAGGAAGGAAGTATTCATAAGAGCCAGTAACAGTTCCAATCCAGTGCACTAGTATCTAGGGAATATGCTGTTACTTTAATACACAATGACATCAATGTCCCATCCTTCTTAATCCCATTCTAGTGTGAAGTCATCCAGTCGTCACTAACGTCACTCCAACCCCACTGACCAGTTAGAACACAGGGCTCTTATGACATCACAATATAAACATATGTATTCTGACTGTACTAACAATATGGCCTTCTGCATGCACGGAATCCACACCTCATTCACTAGTGCCTGTCAATTGAACCACACACAAGCAATTTTACATGTATGCATATACACATACTTATGTACGCAAACACACAGTTAACGAAGGGCCACTGGCAACTTGGACAAATTCTTATACTAAACAGAAATGTAATGACATAATTCCTATTGAAGCTTTCTATACTGCTGCAGTTCTATACGTCTATATTTCACTGCTGTCTCGCTCACTGGCAATACATTGTGGAACGACATTCATACGATCAATCAATGAAACCCAATAAAATTTGAACAGAAACCCAAAGACTTTTTTTTTTTGTATCAGTGCAATGTAAGATGTTTTTATTTGCGATGAGTCGTGAAAAGCATATTTCAGATTGAGCTAAATTGGTTTAGATTCATTTTGATGACCCACAGAAGCACCAAGGCATAATGCTAACTGCTTGAATATCTTAGACGACAAGACACATGTAAAATACACATGGTAAAGGCTTAAAAATGTTTGAGATTAACACATTTACCACAGACGTGTTCAATGAAGGTGCAGAACAGTGTTGAACATTTTAAGCATGACATAGGAAACAGTTAAATTGTTATAACCACTATAATACAGAAAACATGCATAAGGTCAAAGGTTAGTTAGGCTTAACCAATCAGTGAAAGGCATGTCAAAATGAGGTTAATCTTACAGCCTATTCAAGTTAGGTCAGTTTTTGCATTGGTTGACCCTATGCCATTACCTATTTCCACATATGGGTATTTGATTCAACTTCCATTAAAATAATGAGCATTAAATCATAGCTTTTTTTTCTTTCTCCATAGTTGAGAAAAGGCTAGTCAGTATTGTTATTTGGCTTAAAGGCCACCCAGAGCACCCTATGAGTTGAACATTAGCAGTGATTACCATCTTGTTAGGCCTTAGAGTAAAAACCAAGAGCGCGACTTTGGTTTTAGGAGGGGGGGGCATTTTCTTTATTTACAGCACCAGTCCTACTCATTCAAGGTTTTTTTTATTTTTACTATTTTCTACATTGCAGAATAATAGTGAAGACATCAAAACAATGAAATAACACAATCATGTAGTAACCAAAAAGGGGTTAAACAAATCTAAATATATTTTATATTTTTCAAAGTAGCCACCCTTTGCCTTTGACAGCTTTGTACACTCTTGGTATTCTCTCAACCAGCTTCACCTGGAATGCTTTTCCAACAGTCTTGAAGGAGTTCCCACATATGCTGAGCACTTGTTGGTTGCTTTTCCTTCACTCTGCTGTCCAACTCATCCCAAACAATATCAATTGGGTTGAGGTTGGGTGATTGTTGAGGCCAGGTCATCTGATGCAGCACTCCATCACTCTCCTTCTTGGTCAAATAGACCTTACACAGCCTGGAGGTGTGTTGGGTCATTGTCCTGTTGAAAAACAAATGGCAGTCCCACAAAGCGCAAACCAGATGGGATGGCAGAATGCTGTGGTAGCCATTCTGGTTAACTGTGCCTTGAATTCTAAATAAATCACTGACAGTGTCACCAGCAAAGAACCATCACACCTCCTCCTCCATGCTTCACGATGGGAACCACACATGCAGAGATCATCCGTTCACCTACTCTGCATCTCACAAAGACACGGCAGTTGGAACAAAAAATCTCAAATTTGGACTCATCAGACCAAAAGGAAAGATTTCCACTGGTCTAATGTCCATTGCTCATGTTTCTTGGTCCAAGCCAGTCTCTTCATCTTATTGGTGTCCTTTAGTAGTGGTTTCTTGCAGCAATTCAACCATGAAGGCCTGATTCACACAGTCTCCTCTGAACAGTTGATATTGAGATGTGTCTGTTACTTGAAAGACAAACCCTTGAATGAGTTGGTGTGTCCAAACCTTTGACTGGTACTAGAGATATATATTTTGTTATCCATTCGGATAAACACTCCAAACAGTCTACCCGACCGCTCAGAGGCGTCCGCATGGTCCTAAAGCACACAGTTGTCTTATTTTGTATCACATTCAATTGATAAAACTGGGGGGGACAACAATGCAATTTGATAATGTGGGGGGAGACAAGTCTGTCCCCAGTGAAAGTTGCACCCCTGGTAAAAACACCAGTAGAAATGCACATTGAAAAGAAATGGTCAATCTAATACAAAAGCACCACTGGGTTCAAACACAAAACAAAGGATTTGGCATCAGCAGAGTAGAAGAAAATCACATAAAAGTCACATGGGGGGGGGGACGACCAACATGGTTGCATTTACACAGGCAGTCTAATTCTAAATCTGTTCCACTAATTCATCAGATCAGCTTTTTTTGTCAATAACTGAGCAAGAGATCAGAATTGGGCTGCCTGTGTAAACGCAGCCTATGACCAATAGTGTGGATTAGGTAAAAAAAAATGTTTTAAAAGTGCACAGAGACTTTGAATTGAAAATGTTGATAGTAACACATGACAGGGTACATTAAAAGGGACGGACAGGAAGAGGGGACACATTATATTACAAGGTACCAGTTATGGCACAGCTGGATAAGGGTAGTAGTAGAGAGAGCTCCAAATGCCACCCTACATAGTGCCCACCTTTATATCAGGCTAAATAGGGTACCATTTGGGATGTATCCTTAATGATCAACTTGATATCACATGCTTCAATACATGCTTACTTGAATGTGCTTAAAGTGCACTTGATATTTCATATTTCTACACGTCGTCTATGAATTCAACATATTTCTAATATTGGAAACTGTCGTCAATTATAAAGAGTATAACACTTTAGTTAGGTAGAAATGTGTTAGTTCAATTTATTCATTTTTACATGTTCTATGATAAAATACTATGGTGCTTTTTTTCTCAAGACTTTTTCAACAATTTCATTAACCCATTTCGTTTCCCTTATTTAAATACAAAAAAAAAAAATGAAACTGTTACAAACGTGTACCTATTTTCTCAAGTAAAACTCTGTAGTTCTTCATGATAAAAACACTTGATGTGAAAAACTGATTCAGGAATACATGTGTTCAGTTCTGTGTGGGTACTGCATTCAAGTGTGTGAATGTATCAGACGGTGGTGTGTGTGTGAATGTATCAGACGGTGGTGTGTGTGTGAATGTATCAGACGGTGGTGGTGTGTGTGTGTACTGTATTAAACAATGGTGTGTAGGGGCGTGCCCCCGCTGTGTGAGGGTGATGATGTGTGTTCTGATGAAGAAGAGAGAGAGCCGCGTGATGAAGATGCTTCTCTCTCTAACTCCTCTACTTTCCTCTGTAACTCTGCTCTCAGGAACAACAACTCCTTCAGGTTCTGGTGCACCGGCATCTGATGAGGAGAGAGAGATGTAGAGTTAGAAAGATATGCAGACGGACACACACGTGCAGAACAAGCCGTGAACCAACACACAGTCAGGTCAGTCTTTCTTTACAGAACACAGCACCAGCACCACCCCCTCCACAACCCACCCCTACCTGCGGCCTCATACGGGGGTTCCATCGTACGTAGTACCCGGTCCACAGCTCCAGATGTCTGACGCTAGCCAGAGGGTACAGGACGTGGTGCTCATAGTCCACATAGAACGGGTTGGTGAAGTCCTCTGGTTGACTGTTGATATAGGACCACAGAGAGACTGTCTTAGTCTGGACTTCCTGTTGAGGAGGAGAGGGAGAGAAAGAGAGACAGGCATGAGTTCATCAACATTCCACACATAGCTTTACAGTAAGAGACCAGATGAGAACTTTAACTCATTGTGACTAGATGACCCAACCTCTCACCCCCGTTAGCAAAGAAATGGTCCATACCTTGGCCACTCTCTCCTGTTCGCTGTCGTAGAGGAACGTACCAAATAGACAACTATAGAGGTGGTCCAGAATGGTTATCAGGAACAATTCATTAAACTCAAACGCTGCAGGGAACTAGGAACAAATAGACAGAAAGAAAAAAGTATAACTAAACTATTGTGTGTGTGTGTAGCAGGGAAATCTCATCAGATGTGTGTACATGCATGTACTGTGTGTGTGTGGCAGGTTGACACTCACCTGTCTATTCATCTGCCAGACGCAGTCTATAAACTGGATAAAGAGAGGCGATCTCTCAGAGTTGGCATGGTTCTCATCCCCATGGCCCACACGCTAAAACACACAGGTTAATACACAAACACAGGTTATTACACAAACACAAAGAGCCCCTCACACACCTGTATAAAAAAAACCCACAGGAAACCATATAAAACACAATCCTCACCGCGGCAAACTTGTGTCCGAAGCTGATCCACTCCTTCTCCAGCAGCACCTGAGGAGACACAGCTCTTATACTTTACAGAACTGACGACAGAAACCTCCCTTCCTCACCAATAAGGCATTGCACAAGTTAGTGATCTTGAGATTTTTCTTCTTGTAATAATGAATCAAAAGTAGCAAAAGTGAAGATGTCAGCTAGGCTCTGGGCATTATTAGCTAGCTAACGAACTAGAAACTAACCAACATTGTTTAGACAGTGGCTTTTTGATGCCTTGTTTGCTAGATTGACAAACTAAAATCATTTTAAAATGGTTTGTGTTAAGATACAGCAGGTATACCATTTGGACCATCAGGCTGTTGATGTCGTTTTTTATGTTTATACTTTTCAAAATGACAAGGACAATTTTGATGTCGGACGACTATAGAATGTTCAAGCTGTCACTGCGACAATTGTCCACAGACAGCCTTTACCCCTTCTCTTTCCCCCTCTATCCATCCCGCCTACCCACCTGGAATCCCCTCAGGGTGCGGTAGTGGCTGTCCAGCATCAGCATGGCCAGAGAGGTGAGCTGGGTCGTCCGGTCCCACCCATCACTACAGTGGACCATCACAGAGGTCTTACCAGACTCCAGCTTGTCAGCTATACGCACTGCACCCGTCAGGAGCAGCTAGGGGGAGATTTAGTGACAGTAATCCTGATCTATGGTAGGGTACACCACCTCCTTGTGTATACATGTGTGTGTCAAATCAAATTGTTATTTGTCACATGCGCAGAATACAACATGTGTTGACCTTTCCGTGAAATGCTTACTTACAAGCCCGTAACCAACAATGCAGTTCAAGAAATAGAGTTAAGAAAATATTTACTAAATAAACTAAAGTAAAAAAATATATATAGTAAGATCTAAAAGTAACAAGAAAATTACATAACAATAGCGAGGCTATATACAAGGGTTACCGGTGACTATGCATAAATGGCTGAGAGAATGCCAAGAGTATGCAAATCTGTCATCAAGGCAAAGGGTGGCTACTTTGAAGAATCTCAAATCTATTTTGATTTGTTTAACACTTTTTTGGTTACCACATGATTCCATATGTGTTATTTCATAGTTTGATGTCTTCACTAATATTCTACAATGTAGAGAATAGTACAAATAAAGACAAACCCTTGAATGAGTTGGTGTGTCCAAACCTTTGACTGGTACTAGAGATATATATATAAAAAACACTCCAAACAGTCTACCCGACCGCTCAGAGGCGTCCGCATGGTCCTAAAGCACACGGTTGTCTGATTTTGTATCACATTCAATTGATAAAACTGGGGGGGGGACAACAATGCAATTTGATAATGTGGGGGTAGACATATCTGCATAAATAATAAACAGTGTGTAGCAGCAGTGTCAAAACCAGGGGGGTCAATGTAAATAGTCTGGGTGGCAATTTCATTCATTGTTCAGCAGTCTAATGGCTTGGGGGTAGAAGCTGTTAAGGAGCCTTTTGGACCTAGGCTTGGTGCTTCGGTACCGCTTGCTGTGCTGTAGCAGAGAGAACAGTCTGACTTGGGTGTTTGGAGCCTTTCACAATTTTTTGGGCCTTCCTCTGACACTGCCTAGTATATACAGTTGAAGTCTGAAGTTTACATACACCTTAGCCAAATACATTTAAACTCAGTTTTTCACAATTCCTGACATTTAATCCTAGTAATAATTCCCTGTCTTAGGTCAGTTAGGATCACCACTTTATTTTAAGAAAGTGAAATGTCAGAGTAATAGTAGAGAATGATTTATTTCAGCTTTTATTTCTTTCATCACATTCCCAGTGGGTCAGAAGTTTACATACACTCAATTAGTAATTGGTAGCATTCCCTTAAACAATTTAAACTTGGGTCAAACGTTTTGGGTAGCCTTCCACAAGCTACCTACAATAAGTTGGGTGAATTTTGGCCCATTTCTCCTGACAGAGCTGATGTAACAGTCAGGTTTGTAGGCCTCCTTGCTCGCACAAGCTTTTTCAGTTCTGCCCACACATTGTCAGTGGGATTGAGGTCAGGGCTTTGTAATGGCCACTCCAATACCTTGACTTTGTTGTCCTTAAGCCATTTTGCCACAACTTTGGAATCATGCTTTGGGTCATTGTCCATTTGCGACCAAGCTTTAACTTCCTGACTGATGTCTTGAGATGTTTCTTCAATATATCCACATCATTTTCCATCCTCATGATGCCATCTATTTTGTGAAGTGCACCAGTCCCTCCTGTATCAAAGCACCCACACAACATGATGCTGCCACCCCCTAGCTTCACGGTTGGGATGGTGTTCTTCGGCTTGCAAGCCTCCCCCCTTTTCCTCCAAACATAACAATGGTCATTATGGTCAGTACGATCTTTGTCCCCATGTGCAGTTGCAAACCGAAGTCTGGCTTTTTTATGGCTGTTTTGGAGCAGTGGCTTCTTCCTTGCTGAGCAGTCTTTCAGGTTCTGTCGATATAGGACTTGTTTTACTGGTAGGCCTCGAAATACATCCACAGGTACACCTCCAATTGACTCAAATTATGTCAATTAGCCTATCAGAAGCTTCTAACGCCATGACATAATGTTCTGGATTTTTCCAAGCTGTTTGAAGGCACAGTCAATTTAGTATATGTAAACTTCTGACCCACTGAAATTGTGACAGTGGATTAATCTGTCTGTAAACAATTGTTGGAAAAATTACTTGTGTCATGCACAAAGTAGATGTCCTAACCGACTTGCCAAAACTATAGTTTGTTAACAAGAAATGTGTGGAGTGGTTGAAAAATGAGTTTTAATGACTCCAACCCAAGTGTATGTAAACTTCAGACTTCAACTGTAGGTCCTGGATGTCAGGAAACTTGGCCCCAGTGATGTACTGGGCCGTACGCACAACCCTCTGTAGTGCCTTACGGTCGGATGCCAGCAGTTTCCATACCAGGCAGTGATGCAACCAGACAGGATGCTCTCGATGGTGCAGCTGTAGAACCTTTTGATAATCTGGGGACCCATGCCAAATCTTTTCAGTCTCCTGAGGGGGAAAATGTGTTGTCGTGCCCTCTTCACAACGGCCTTGGTGTGTTTGGACCATGATGGTTTGTTGGTGATGTGGACATGGGGAACGTGAAACTCTCGACCCGCTCCACTTCCGCCCTGTCGATGTTAATGGGGCCTGTTCGGCCCTCCTTTTCCTGTAGTCCACGATCAGCTCCCTTGTCTTGCTCACAGTGAGGGAGAAGTTGTTGTCCTGGCACCACACTGACAGGTCTCTGACCTCCTCCCTATAGGCTGTCTCATCATTGTGGGTGATCAGGCCTGCCACTGTTGTGTCGTCAGCAAAGTTGGTGTTGGAGTCATGCTTGGCCACGCAGTCGATGGTGAACAGGGAGTACAGGAGGGCACTAAGCACGCACCCCTGAGGGCCCCCAGTGTTGGGGATCAGCGTGGCAGATGTGCTGTTGCCTACCCTCACCACCTGGGGCCGGCCCGTCAGGAAGTCCAGGATCAAGTTGCAGAGGAAGGTGTTTCGTCCCAGGGCCCGTAGCTTAATGATGAGCTTTGTGGGTACTATGGGGTTGAACGCTGAGCTGTAGTCAATGAACAGCTCTCACATAGGTGTTCCTTTTGTCCACATGGGAAAGGGCAGTGTGGAGTACGATTGAGATTGCGTCATCTGTGGATCTGTTGGGGCGGTATGAGAATTGGAGTGGGTCTAGGGTTTCCGGAATGATGTGAGCCATGACCAGCCTTTCAAAGCACTGCATGGCTACCGACGTGAGTGCTACGGGGCGGTAATCATTTAGGCAGGTTACCTTCACTTTTTGGGCACAGGGACTATGATGGCTCACGGCTGGGTTTCCCCTTTGTAGTTCGGAATAGTTTTCAAGCCCTGCCACATCCAATAAGCATCAGAGTCGGCGTAGTAGGATTTAATCTTAGTCCTGTATTGACGCTTGCCTGTTTTATGGTTCGTCTGAGGGCATAGCGGGCTTTCTTATAAGCGTCCGGATTAGTGTCCCACTCCTTGAACGCAGCAGCTCTAGCCTTTAGCTCGGTGTGGATGTTGCCTGTAATCCATGGCTTCTGGTTGGGCTATGTACGTTCGGTAACTGTGGGGATGACGTCGTTGATGCACTTTTATTTTTATTTAACTAGGCAAGTCAGTTAACAACAAATTCTTATTTACAATGAAGGCCTACCCCCGGCCAAACCCTAACGACGCTGGGCCAAATTGTGCGCCGCCCTATGGGACTCCCAATCACGTCCGGTTGTGATACAGCCTGGAAACAAACCTGGGTCTGTAGTGACGCCTCTAGCACTGAGATGCAGTGCCTTAGACTGCTGCGCCAATTGGGAGCCCCCAAAATGTATTGATGAAGCCGGTGACTGAGGTGGTATACTCCTCAATGCCATTGGATGAATCCCAGAACATATTCCAGTCTGTGCTAGCAAAACAATCCTGTAGCGTAGAATTTGCGTCATCTGACCACTTACATATTGAGTGAGTCACTGCTTTAGTTTTTGCTTGTATGCTGGAATCAGGAGGATAGAATTGTGGTCATTGCCAAATGTATGCATCTCGGTGTCTAGTTTTTTCCCCTCTGGTTGCACATGTGACATGCTGGTAGAAATGAGGTCAAACAGATTTAAGCTTGCCTGTATTAAAGTCCCCAGCCTCTAGGAGCACCGCTTCTGGATGAGCATTTTCTTGTTTGCTTCTGGCCTTATACAGCTCGTTGAGTGCGGTCTTAGTGCCAGCATCAGTTTGTGGTGGTAAATAGACAGCTGCGAATAATATAGATGAGAACTCTCTTGCTAGATAGTGTGGTCTACAGCTTATCATGAGGTATTCTACCTCAGGCGAGCAGCGGTGTAAAGTACTTTTAAGTACTACTTAAGTCGTTTTTTGGGGTATCTGTACTTTACTATTTATATTTGACAACTTTTACTCCACTACATTCCTAAAGAAAATAATGTACTTTTTAACTCCATACATTTTCCCTGACACCTAAAAGTACTCGTTACATTTAGAATGATAAAGCAGGACAGAATTATGGCACCTATCAATATAACGCTTTGTCATCCCTACTGCCTCTGATCTGGCGGACTCACGAAACACAAATACTGTGTTTGCAAATTATGTCTGAGTGTTGGAGTGTTTCCCAGTCTGTCCGCAATTGTAAATAATATGAAAATCGTGCCGTCTGGTTTTCTTAATTAAGGAATTTGATGTATAGCATTTACTTTTACTCAAGTATGACATGAGTACTTTTTCCACCACTGTACTTAAGTACATTTAAAACCAGATACTTTTAGACTTTTACTCAAGTAGTATTTTACTGGGTAACTTTCACTCTTACTTGAGTCATTTTCTGTTAATTATCATACTTGTAAAGGTACCTTGAGTATTTTTTCCATCACTGCAAGTGAGCAATACCTCAAGACATCTTTAATATTAGACATCGTGCACCAGCAGTTATTGACAAATAGAACCCCGGTAGCAGCAACTTTATGTACAAAATGAGTTAAACAATTATAACATAAAACAGCACAGTTGGTTAGGAGCCTGTAAAACGGCAGCCGTCCCCTCCAGCGCCATTATCATAGTGTGTGTGTGCGCAAAATAGAGAGAGCAAAACACAGAGAAAAGACAGAGAGTCCTCCTTACCCGTATGTACTCTAGCCAGTGTGTCTGGTCGACTGCAGAGTGCCAGTGAGCCTCATCTATACTAGGGTAGACCACTTCCTTCAGTTTCCTCAGTGACTCTCTCATCACGTGGATGTTGGGGATCTCCAGGAAGTTGAGTTCTACATTGGGATAGAAACTCTCACTCTCATAACCACCATCCTTAGCCTGGGAGAGAGGAAGGGGTGGAAGGAAGGAAGGAAGGAAGGAAGGAAGGAGGGAGGGGTGGAAGGAAGGAAGGAAGGGAGGGAGGGAGGGAGGGTGGAAGGAAGGAAGGAAGGAAGGGAGGGAGGGAGGGGGGGTGGAAGGAAGGGAGGGAGGGAGGGGGGGTGGAAGGAAGGAAGGAGGAAGGAAGGAGGGAGGGGTGGAAGGAAGGAAGGAGGGAGGGGTGGGTGGAAGGAAGGAAGGAAGGAGGGGTGGGTGGAAGGAAGGAAGGAAGGAGGGAAGGAGGGAGGGAGGGAAATAAGTAGAGTGAAAAAGGAGAAGTGGTGAAGCAGCTTAAACACAGTGATGTAGCTACTTGATTTAACAACTATACCTTGTTGTTGTCTGCCATGCTGCTCTGTCGGGCGTCAAAGACGGTGAGTTTGTGAGACTGAGCGTTGGCATCCATGATGGTCTGGAGGTATCGCTCATCCTCCTCACAGCGCCGGTCAGAGGGGCCCACTAAAGGCTGACTGCTACGGACTATAGTGGCCTGGCTCTCCGGGTGGATCCATGATAACACCTAAGGGGGTTTAAGTACCATCCTCACTGATTTAGCCTGGTAACTTTGGAGGTAACTTTCCCTGTAATTTTCCCAGAGAGAGAGAGATGCATACCGGTATGCGGTGCCTAGCCCTAAAGGCCACCACTCGTTTGAGGTCGTTGTCCTCGAAGCTGCTGGGGATGACGACCAGGGCAGGGTAGGTGTCACACACCTCATAATTACTGTTCATCTTACTGATGGTCCAACTCTCGTTGGGGAGACCCTGGGGGGGAAGGGGGAGAAACAGGAACACTGCTAAATGTAGTGAAGAACAGTTCATATAAGATAGTCTTACATTAAACATTTAAAAGACCTCAATAATCAATGCACATTAACCTCAAAGGATTGAGGGAGTGTGGATGAATGAGTGTGGATGAGTAAGGCTTTCTACACACCTGCTGAATTACCCCAGTATACAGAACTAGTGGGAGATGAGTGAGTAGGAGTGATTAAATGCATCTAGACACTTGCTAATCTCACTGATATAAACATTTCAGTCTTGAGTGAATCTACAACTTTGCCTTATCTAAGTGAACATGTCTATTAGCTAATATTCAGTACATATTTACAATCTAAAGTGCTAACTTCCATGGTTACCTGTCTCTTGTACTCAGCCATGGGGTCATACACCTTCCACCCATCCACAGGAAACTCCTCCTTATACAGGAAGGCAAACAGGGGCTGCAATGAGATAGGCCAGGGAGAGTGAGAGGCAGGTCTTTCAACAAGCAAGGATTCTAAGACTCCACCCCATGTTATGATCTCCCCTCGAGTGATCGTTTTCCGAACAAACCAACATTCAATATATAAATTCTAATTAAGAGCCTGCCCCATTTTGAGTGACACATCCCTGCACCTATTAGGCTGCTGGGATCTTTAACTCCAACCCCATTCTGGTTGAGTGACATCTCTGCACCTATCAGGCTGCTAGGAGAGTGATTGATAGGTCTCACCAGGTCGTTTGATAGGGGGAAGGTGTGTTTGGCTAGAACCTCCACTATCTCTGGTTGGCTGGCATCCTCCTTATAGGCAAACCTGGGACTACGCATGTCCTGATGGAGAGAGGGAGAGAGGTTTCATTACAAATTGATAAGTGACAGAACAATTTGCACAACCCATACATAAAACTTGATGTATACTGATGCTCTAGATGTATTTGAGTGCAATGTAAATTTCACCTTACAGACTATCTCCATTCCCCTTGTGTTCTCTCCATGACTCTGAACACTGATGGTCTCTAGACGGCTGATCGCTCCCAGGTTCACATCCAGGATGAACGGAGTATCCTGGGAATGGGACGGGAATCAGACGGGAGTTAGATGGAAATGGGACAGGAATGGTACGGGAATAGGATGAGGAACTTTACATATAAAAGTTGTAAATAAAGAATTGGGTGAACAAACAAGGGTCAAGCTTGAGATTTGTGCCTCTGTGCGTGCGTGTGTGTGTGTGTACTCTTACCCGCTCCAGACTGATAAAGTATAGTTTATAGTTGGTGCTGGTGAGGGTTCCGGTCACCAAACCCGTGAAGGGACAGATGTACATCACATCCTTGGCTGAGGGGACAAACAAACAAATACACAACAGTGTTGAAACAGTGTTTAGTGAGAGAGAAACAAACTAGGAATAAAAGTCTAAAACATGTCAACAACTACAGCTGCTCTCGTACTAGGCTGAAGAAAGAGAGGAAAACTGAGAACGGGTAAAGAAGTCAAATGGAGACAAAGATCTGGACAGAGAGAGAGGGAACACTGAAAAGTTGTGGATGGATTTGAGAGAGACAGAGAGAGAGAGAGAGAGGGGGGCGACATACAGAAAAGTAGTGGATGGATTTGAGAGAGACAGAGATCGAGACAGAGAGGGAGAGAGAGACTGAGTGGGACCGAAGACAGAGGACGTAGTGCTACTAACCCACAGCCTTGATGGCCTCTCCCGGTACCAGTGGAACCTCGTCCGTCTGGACCTGCTTGGTTCCGTCTCTTGGAGGCTAGAACATAGAACCACAATAAGGAACAGATTTATAACTTTTTAAACAGAACCTCTGGTCCTAAGCAGAACCATTTCTCAATGTCACAGACCTCCAGCTAACAGAGGTTAAAGCCAAAGAGAGGAGGCGGCACTGGGAGAGCGAAACGAAAGGGGGTAAGTGGAAGAGCGGGATCAATGAGATAGGGAAAGGAAATGGAGAGATTGACAGAGGAATATACAAGGGAGAAGGGGCAGCTTGAAAGAAGGAACAGAGGCAGCATAAGGCCCTATGTGGTTCCAGCGTGAATCGTGGGTTTGATTCCACCCATACGTAAAATGTTTGCACGCATAACTAAGTCTCTTTGGATAAAATCGTCTGCTAATGAGCATATATCATAAGGGGCAGGTGAGAGGGATGTAGGGATAGAAGAGAGAGACTTGCCAAAGCATTAGCGGGAAGCTCGGAGCCACTGTTGCCCTGGTAAATATGTCCCCCTTCCATAGAGTCCTTAACCAGGGAGAGGCATGGTAACCATGGAAGCAGAGGGCGATAGGAAGAGTTAATTCTGTTACAGTTGCAAGTTATCTTGAGTGTGAAAGAGGAAAGAGAACAAGAGAGAGAGAAAATTAGAGCGCGAGAGAGGGAGAACGTGAGAGAAAGAGCGAGAATGCAGAAAAGGCAGAAGAGTTGATGAAAGGGTCTTTGAGGCCCAAAAGGTCAAGTCTCCTCTACAGAGACAGGATATGAGGCGTGTGTGGGCGGCGGAACTTTGTAGAGAAATTGGAATAGTTAGAATCAGTAGAGTTCTAACAGGAAGTGAAGAAGGGAGCGCCGAAGGGAGCGAAGCAACACAGCGTTGCAGACAGGCTAAAGTAACACCTTGAAGTCTGTACCCCAGAGTGTCTGTAGTCTTGGAAGTAATAGAGACACGTCAAAGAGTCAAAACAGCAGCTCCTACAAACTACAACACAGCCCACAAAATAATGAGCTGAAAGCTTGAGACAGCCATAGAAGAGTAGTAGGTCATCACATAAGAAAAACGGTTTTCTTCATAGCTCTGTACTCCACACGCTCCTTGGCAGGTTGTCAAGTAGTAAGACATAGAAGTTGACATAGAAGAAGAAGAATGACTGGCATGACTGTCAGTTGATGTAGATGAGAGCAAAATACTACTACCCAAATCCCGCTCTACACAGCTACTTGAAGTGTATAAGCACACACACAGACATTGATGCTGCTATGGTTAATTAACCTGACCCTTGGGAGATCTGTCCTCCAATCCTGTCAGTCAGAAAACACAACTGTGTGATGACTGTGGGCCTAAACCTGTTATTGTATGCATGTGTGTGTGAGTGCATGTGTGTGTGAGTGCATGTGTGTCCCACCTTGCAGTCTCCGGATGCAGTGTCTGCGGGTACAGATGAAATCTGGCTGGAGATGGTGGCTGCTATCAACTGCTTACACCACTCTACATGAGAACCTGTAGGACTGGAGGAGGGACGGGAGGAGTGAGGGAGACGAGGGACGGGAGGAGTGAGGGAGACGGGGAGGGACGGAGATGGGGGGAGGGTGGGAGACAGGGGGAGGGAGGGACGGGAGGAGTGAGGGAGAGACGGGAGGAGTGAGGGAGAGACGGGAGGAGTGAGGGAGATGGGGGGAGGGTGGGAGGAGTGAGGGAGACGGGGGGAGACGAGGGAGGAGGAGACGGGGGTTCAAGGGAGAGAGAGACCCAACCAAATCATGAGAAAACTAAAAGATAATAATTACTTGACACATTGGAAAGAATGAACAACAAAACTGTGCAAACTAGAATGCTATTAGGCCCTAAACAGAGAGTACACAGTGACAGAATATCTGACCACTGGGACTGGGACGTTTGCCCACTGACAAAGAAATGATCAGTCTATAATTTTAATGGTAGGTTTATTTGAACAGTGAGAGACAGAATAATAAAAAAAAAATCCAGAAAAACGCATGTGAAAAATGTTATAAATTGATTTGCATTTTACTGAGGGAAATAAGTATTTGACCCCTCTGCAAAACACAACTTAGTACTTGGTGGCAAAACCCTTGTTGGCAATCACAGAGGTCAGATGTTTCCTTTAGTTGGCCACCAGGTTTGTACACATCTCAGGAGGGATTTTGTCCCACACCTCTTTGCAAATCTTCTCCAAGTCATTAAGGTTTCGAGGCTGACATTTGGCAACTCGAACCTTCAGCTCCCTCCAAAGATTTTCTATGGGATTAAGGTCTGGAGACTGGCTAGGCCACTCCAGGACCTTAATGTGCTTCTTCTTGAGCCACTCCTTTGTTGCCTTGGCCATGTGTTTTGGGTCATTGTCATGCTGGAATACCCATCCACGACCCATTTTCAATGCCCTGGCTGAGGAAAGGAGGTTCTCAGCCAAGATTTGACGGTACATGGCCCCGTCCATCATCCCTTGAAGTTGTCCTGTACCCTTAGCAGAAAAACAACCCCCAAAGCATAATGTTTCCACCTCCATGTTTGACGGTGTGGATGGTGTTCTTGGGGTCATAGGCAGCATTCCTCCTCCTCCAAACACGGCGGGTTGAGTTGATGCCAAAGAGCTCCATTTTGGTCTCATCTGACCACAACCCTTTCACCCAGTTTGCCAATGAACATCTGAATGATTCAGAGGACAACTTCAGACGGGCATGTATATGTGCTTTCTTGAGCAGGGGGACCTTGCGGGTGCTGCAGGATTTCAGTCCTTCACGGCGTAGTGTGTTACCAATTGTTTTCTTGGTGACTATGGTCCCAGCTGCCTTGAGATCATTGACAAGATCCTCCCGTGTAGTTCTGGGCTGATTCCTCACCGTTCTCATGATCATTGCAACTCCATGAGGTGAGATCTTGTATGGAGCCCCAGGCAGAGGGAGATTGACAGTTCTTTTGTGTTTCTTCCATTGGCAAATAATCGCACCAACTGTTGTCACCTTCTCACCAAGCTGCTTGGCGATGGTCTTGTAGCCCATTCCAGCCTTGTGTAGGTCTACAATCTTGTCCCTGACATCCTTTGAGAGCTCGTTGGTCTTGGCCATGTTGGAGAGTTTGGAATCTGATTGATTGCTTCTGTGGACAGGTGTCTTTTATACAGATAACAAGCTGAGATTAGGAGCACTCCCTTTAAGAGTGTGCTCCTAATCTCAGCTCGTTACCTGTATAAAAAGACACCTGGGAGCCAGAAATCTTTCTGATTGAGAGGGGGTCAAATACTTATTTCCCTAATTAAAATGCAAATCAATTTATAACATTTTTCACGTGTTTTTCTGGATTTTTTTTGTTATTCTTTCGCTCACTGTTTAAATAAACCTACCATTAAAATTATAGACTGATAATTTCTTTGTCAGTGGGCAAACGTACAAAATCAGCAGGGGATCAGATACTTTTTCCCCTCACTGTACAAAGAAAGAAAATCCAATTTTGATAAACCCCCATATCAATTGGGTGAAATACCACAGTGTATAATCACAGCAGCAATATGTGACCTATTGCCACAAGAAAAGGGCAACCAGTGAAGAACACCAATGTAAATACAACCCAAATGTATTTTGTTCCCTTTTGTAGATTAACTATTTGCACATTATTAGAACACTGTATATAGACATATGACGTTTGAAATGTATTTATTATTTTGGAACTTTTGTCTGTTTAATTAACATTTTAGATAATAAACAAAAGTGAAATAATACTATGTAAACATATGTTTCCCATGCCAATAAATCTCCTTGAATTGAAAGATAGCGATAGACATGTTTACTATCAACTGTAAATCATAAGCCTATTGGTGAGATACCATAGGCCTAGGTTAGACTAGACAGTCAGACACAGTAGTTGCGTCACAATAAATAAGCCTGTCTGCAACATTGTGGCCTTAAATAGGTCGCGGTCAGGCGGATTCCTGCTGGGCAAAGACACTGCTTTATAACTGAGGCGTGTTCACTTGGCACAGATCCCTACGCGCCCATCTGGCGCGCTCATTGCTGAATGCTGAAATACACGACACAGTAGGCTATTAGAGATGAATGTACTGCTTTGTTTCACGGGACAATACTCGAATGCATGTTGCAGAGCAGTGCAACGCTTTGAAAAATCAAACATTAAACTGTCACTTTCTCGTTGAAAATTACACTAACATATGTCAAACAAGTACCCTAAATGCATGCAGACAGAAATGAGCAAGTCGCTTTTCTACGACATTCACGACACCGCCCATCAGCCAATGCACAAATAGCATAACATTGTAACTGTTTTGTAACAACATATGGTAAACAACTGTGTAGTCTGCAGCCTACGAAAGAGACATTCGCTTTTCTATGCGCGACACTGCCCAGTGTAAATGATCCTAACATTGTAACAGTTGTGTACCGATAGCAAAATAACCGATCACCTGTCCAATGTCTCCACGCTATCCTGTTTCGATCCAGAGGTGGCCAGCGTCCGAGGCTTGATGTTTCGATTCGGTACTCCCGGCTGCGCAGTGCTCTCTCCACCGGCAACTCCTCCAAACAATTGCTTTTCCATTTTCCCTCTCCACTCAACCCAGTTTCCTTCTCGTTAGATGGATCAAATCTAATCCTTTCCGATTGTCAACAGATCTGGGTTGTCGGCGACGTGTTTAAGAATTTGTTCGCTTCCATTAGCTATTAGCTCACAGCACGAGACAGAATACGGTTGTTCGCTAATTGCCAAGTCTGATTGTGTTATTTACTGATAAATTAGACGCGTGTGTTTATTTACTAGAAGGAAGCAGAAGCTGAACCACTAAGATTACCCAAAATGCATTTCTGGAGCTAGAAGCTCACATCCTCATCAACCAGTTTCAGCATCAAAACCATTAGATTGAGGTTGTATGAACTGTTGTAGGCCTACTTCCCATAAAATAAGTCTGGTTATTACATTGTTAGTGCGCCTGCAAATGTAGGTCACAAGAGGTGCATGTAACTGCCAAAATAAAGGAAACACTTGAGTAAATGAGGGCTACAACGTATATTGAAAGGAGGTGGCTCCATATAGGTGTGGTCCCTGAGTTAATTAGGGAATTAACACCCCATTATGCTTAGGGTTATGTTTAAAAATTCCCAGTTGCCTACTTTGAAAGAGGAGTCTCAAAGGAGCATAGGGTGTGTCTCAGTCTCCAGAACCCAGTTGAACATTTACGGGAGATTCTGGAGCGGTGCATGAAACCGCCTTTTCCACCACCATCAATAAAACACCAAATGATAGATTTTTTTTGGAGAAGAATGGTGTCTGCATCCCTCCAAGAGATCCAGACACTTGTAGAATCTATGCCAAGGTGCAAGGGTATGCCCCAGGAAGCTAGGGTAGGCCCGATTGAAATGTAGCTATAATGTATACTGAACAAAAATATAAACGCAACCATTTCAAAAGGTTTTACGGAGTTAGTTCATATAGGTAAATCAGTCAAGTGAAATTAATGAATTAGGCCCTAATCTATGGATTTCACATGACTGAGAATAAAGACACGCATCTGTTGGTCACAGATACCTTCAAAAAAAGGTAGAGCCGTGGATCAGAAAACCAGTCAGTATCTGGTGTGACCACCATTTACCTCATGCAGCGCAACACATCTCCTTCAGATAAAGTTGATCAGGCTGTTGATTGTGGCCTGTGGAATGTGGTCCAACTCCTCTTCAATGGTTGTGCAAAGTTGCTGGATATTGATGGGAACTGGAACACGCTGTCATACACATCGATCCAGAGCATCCCAAACATGCGAAATGGGTGACATGTCTGGTGAGTATGCAGGCCATGGAAGAAAGGACATTTTCAGCTTTCAGGAATTGTGTTCATATCCTTGCAACACGAGGCCGTGCATTATCATGGTGAAACATGAGGTGATGGTGGCAGGATCTCGTCTTATGGTAGAGAAATTAACATTCAATTCTCTGGCAAAAGCTCTGGTGGACATTCCTGCAGTCAGCATGCCAATTGCACACTCCCTTATAGACCTCTGCGGCATTGTGTGACGAAACTGAACTCCTACGAAGGGACGAGGTCAGTTTAGGGCCGAGATATCCTACGAAGGGACGAGGTCAGTTTAGGGCCGAGATATCCTACGAAGGGACGAGGTCAGTTTAGGGCCGAGATATCCTACGAAGGGACGAGGTCAGTTTAGTGCCGAGATATCCTACGGAGGGACAAGGTCAGTTTAGGACTGAGATATCCTACGAAGGGACGAGGTCAGTTTAGTGCCGAGATATCCTAAGGAGGGACAAGGTCAGTTAAGGGCTGAGATAAGGTCTGAATACCCACAATAGTCACATGAGCAGACATTACATGAAGAGATTTTCCTAATTTCAATATGGCCTGGATAATACAAAAATAAGGATAATACAAAAATATCACATTACAACTCCAAGAGTATGAATGAAAGAAACAACCCAATTCAACATGTTTTTAAAGTGAGAAATCTTTAAATTAATTTAATCAGCATTATTTACACAACAACCAACATGGACTACTCATAAATGAGAGGAGTAGTACAGCCTGAATCCCACATGTTTGTGTCGTCTTGCCAAAACTCCCATGTAGGCTGGGTGCCAGTCGGTTTCTGCTAGCCCTGGCATGAACAGAGCAGACAAAGACTGGTAAGTAAGCCTTGTCCAAGCCAGACAGGCCCATAGGGCAAGAGCCTATCTCCGGTTTCTGTAGCATGAGGCAGCTTGTTGTACAAGTATACACCCCTTGACAGTACGTTCCCTGAAACAGACTGGCACCCAGGCTAACTCCTATGGTAATGACTCACAAGGATTTGGCAAAACGACACAAACTGACCTGGAACACCAGGCTAGGGAGTAAGTAGGCTATAATATGACAGAAATCCCTTTAGACTAGATATCCCTATGTTAAGGTAGAATACATGAAGAAAATTAACAAAATCACTAGCAACAGTTGGCACCCTATTCTCTGGTCAAAATAAGTGTACTATATTGGCAGTAATAGGGTGCCATTTGCACAGCCTTTATCAGTGCTCAATTCTTGTAGGGCTGGAATTCAGTCAAACTCGTTATGCCGATGTTTATGGCAGTGTCTTTGTTTACAAACTAATGTCCATGCATAGCCTTCTCATTGTGGCAAAAAAATGGAAGCATCTATTTGTGATGGGGATACTTCCTTGTGGTAGTAAATTATTACCACTGTTCAGGGATTATATTTGACCATGGGGGGTAAAAGAGCTACTGCATAAATACCGCAATGAGTTTGATTGAAGGCTAAGGATCAGACTTGTACCCCTCATCCCAATAGCTAAAGGTCCCGAAGCTTCTGCACATGTACATAATTCTCTACTTTACGCAGTCTCAGCTCTACGTAGAGAACCACACTTCACATTTCTAGTGTCAATGGTGAATTAGAATTCTTCAAATTTTTACAGATGAAACTTCCATGCAGCATCTGCATAGCAACCATTTGATCTCAGTTTCATGGGGATATGCATTTAGATCGTCATGCTATTATATTCAGTTGCCTAGTTAAATATAGGTTAAATAAAAAAATACATGTAGAATGCTACCATTGTGTTTTTGCAGACATAGATTCATCTTTGATCTAACCTTATTAAAAGAGCACCACCAGCTAGAACAGCCGGTTCCCTACGAGTAGAGCAGAGACTGTGTGTAAAGTAGAGAATCCCGCACAATAGCAGAAGCTTCGGGACCTTTAGCTGTCCAGAAGAGGGGTCCAGAAAAGTCAGATCCTCAACCACTCCATTGATCTAATCACGCCCCTATTTACACAATCACAGGTGAAGACAAAAGGAACTGAATCAATTCCCGACTGAATCAAATCGCCCACAATTCATGATTCACTGTCCTCTTCTGTTAGAAAACAAAATCCCAAAATGCAAATAAAAAAAAATAAAAACTAATGTAACAAGAAATCCAAATTATTAACCAACCATTCAAACAAACAAAACAAAAAAATGGTTTGTCCTACTACTCCTTTTTATAAAACATGTCAAATTTTACACAAAATAAAATAATATTTTACAACAACTTTTAACAGTAAAATAAGTTTTGTTTGAGGTAATTACATCATAGTTACTGTACTTGTATAAAGTAAAAAATAAACAAAATATATATTTTTTATTTTTTGCCTAAAAACACAACCAACAAACCAAAAAGTGTTTTGCTTTGTTGTTCATTTCCCTCTTGGCTTCGTTTTTAAACTTTTTCACCTCATTGAGGCCAAAGTCTTCCGAAGTGATGAATTCTGGGGTAGCATTAGGGAGCGAAAAAGTAGTGCCTGAAAGGTTTAAATATCAAGAGACCTCAGCCCACCATCTTTCAATACATGTTCAGCTACAAGCCCTCTAAGTTCTCTCTCTTGTATGGTCTTCCCATATCCAGTGGTGACCTTTTCAACAAGAGTTATCCTACCCAAAGGGACTTGACCAGAAGGAGCATACATACTGTATCAACCAATCAGGATATTTTCTTCCCCTGACACAACCAATCGGTTGCCTTCTTTCCCCTTCCACAACCAAATCGGAATCCATCATTCTCCTTGCCACAACCAAATCGGGTGCTTTCTTTCCCCGCACCACAACCAATCGGGTGCTTCCTTTCTCCTGCCACAACCAATCAGGTGCTTTCTTTCCCTTTACCCCTCGCCACAGATGCTGCCCACAAAGGAACAATGACAAAGTTATAGTTTGGGTATATACAAAACATCCACCTGAGGTTGAACTTCAGACGGTCAAAGGCACAGAACTGGACCCGACCAGCGTTCTCCAGAACACTGGATCTTCCCTGTAAAGAGTAACTAAACGATTCCGGACTTTTCCCACCAATCTGATCTCAAAATCTATGGTGATTCTTGTCCAAAGAACTCTCGTCTGAGATCACATTATCGTGATCACTTGAAACATTCTAAACAATTCTGGACTTCCACCGATCTGATCCCACCTCTGGACATTGCTCTTGTCAAAAGAACTTCTGTCCACAGCTTTTCTTTGTGTTAGTACAATGGATTATTTCTGAGACTACTCTGTGGGAGTCCAAAAACCTTCAGCAAATTTGAGCTAAACCATTTTGCTATGTGGATTGGGATCAAGTGGGTCGATGGCAAATGTTTACATTTATGCCAAGAGGAGTTTGACTGTTTAAGGTAACAGGTTGTAAAGGTTCTGAGAGTTGGGTTGAGGCAGAACCACTGGTCACTATTATTGGACTGAGTGGACCTAGCCTGGTACCTAATCTGTTTGTGCCGTCTTACTAACACATACGGTAATTGTAATGAATGACTAAGACCATAAGAGTCACTTTAATGTTTAGATACTGCTTTACTCATCTCATATGTATATACTGTATTCTATTCTACTGTATTCTAGTCAATGCCACTCCGACATTGCTCGTCCTAATATTTATATACATTTCCTAATTCCATTATTTTACGTTTAGATGTGTGAATTGTTTGATACTACTGCACTGTTGGAGCTAGGAACACAAGCATTTCGCTACACCCACAATAACATCTGCTAAATATGTTTCTGTGACCAATACAATTACAGCAAGACAGCACAATCAGATTTGGGACAAAGCTAGAGAGAACCACGATATGAGATAAAACTCTCAGCACCTCTCATAGGAACCAATAGAACTGACTGTGTCCCGTCTCTCCCTAGGCCTTCTACAGTACAATACAGAGGGATACTTCCTACACTGGACTACAATCAACCCCTAATAAATGCTACAATTTAGGACGTATGAACATAGAATTACATAGAACTGTGATTTATACTATTTCTGTGGTTATGAATGCTAAATAATTTATGTTAGTTGGGACGGGGTAACTGCAGTGGACTTGGTTTGCACTTACCCAACTGTGCACTTATCAAAAGTCGACTGTAGTTACTCAAGCTTCCTATCCAAACTTAACTGAATGACTGGACTGGTATTGCTTACGTTGGGACATAGATACAGCTACACAATGATTGAAGGGAAACTAGTCATATACACTTCTAGTCACATTTTCATTTCAGTCTCCCTCTTCAGTCTGTTAGTCATAACAGTGCCCTTTTTCCTGGTCATGGAGAGGAGTGCAGTGTATTCAGTCCAAGAGGAGCAGGGGCTACGATCCCATTCTCTACCCTTCTCCTGAAGTGTGCACTCATACACTCCCCCTCATGGATTTCAAAGGAAGGGACTGGTGTGAGGAATACGGTGGAAACTCCATCCAGCCATGCTTGCACCAATACAATGCATAAGCATGAAGGGGAGTGACTGAATGCACACTTCTGGGTGAAATGGAATGCAGCCAGTGAGTTTTAAACCTTTAGTATTGTTTATCTACAAACATTGTTTTAGTTTATATTAAGGCTTCTTTGTTTTTGTGGAAAAAAACAAACATTCTATTAAAGTTGTGAAAAGGCTGCACTGTGACATGTTGCATAATCACCATGGTTACGTCTATTCCATGATATTTATTGACTTCATTATTACTTTAAACGTTAAGTTCAAAAAAACGACTTCCTGTGTCAGTGTCCAATCCATTTCAATTTCAGGAAGTGAATTGAAATTCTGAAATTCAGAAGAACTGAACATTCTGAAATCCTGCAGAACTGAAAAATCTTAATTGGGAAAAAATGTCACTTTTCAACTCTCAAATTTGGAACTTCAATTAATCTCCTATGATTCATTAACTGAACTGACATGTAATCAACACCGACCCCGGAGAATGCGCATACACGTGTGTTGTATATGTCTGAGTGTGTGTGTGACAACCCCACTCAGAAGGGGGTGTGCAGGTGTGTGACGTGCTGCGTGGGAGAGGCCGCGTTGGGGGTGGAGCTATTTGATAGGTGGGAGGAGTTAGGGGAGGAGTCAGAGAGCTGCAGTTCCTCTAGTTTCTTCAGGTATTCATCTCTCAGGGCTAACAGCTCTATGTAACGCTGCTCCACTGGACTCTGCTGCTGTAGAGTAGAGCAGAGCAGGGTAGGGTAGAGCAGAGTAGAATAAACAGAAAATAACAGAGTAGAATATAAATAGTAATCACCACCACCAGGGGGAGGCAGAGAGAGAGGAAGGAGACAGGAGGGAGAGGAAGCAAAGGGGAGAGAGGAAAAAAATACTGTTAATTATATGCAAACAACGCAAACAGATAAGCATATAAAACAATCACAAAGAGGTATAGAGGCTCCAGAGACACACGGTGAAAACATGAATATTCATGATTGATGCCTAGAGTGTTTTAAAATGGGAGCAGCAAGCTGGTCTGATGCCAACACACAGTACTGTTTATTTGTTTATTAGGATCCCCAGTAGCGTTTGACGAAGCAGCCGTTATTCACAAAAAACACATGACAAGTAACAAAACACTGATACACTGATGGACAAGGACAGTCAAACAAATTAAAAATACAACGAATACAAAATATAATACAACAAAAAATATTGGGTGTGTTAGTGTCCCCTCACAGTGCCATGAGATGTTAAATCTTTTTTTTAAAAGGTAATGTTACTGGTTGCTCAGTAATTGGAGATGGAAGGGAGTTCCATGGCTCTGTGTAATACTGTGCATTGCCGTCAATTTGTTTTGGACTTGGGGACTGAAGAAACCCCTAGTGGCATGTTTTGTGGGTTACCTGTATGGATGTCTGAGCTGAATGTTATCTGATTATGTAGACAATCTGGAATTTATCACAGTAATATTTCTCATAAAAACTAGAAGAGAAGCAGTTCACCTCTCATCAACCCTCAACCAGGAGAGACTGACATGCATGTTGTTGATGTTACTTCTGTATGTGTGCAGTTCAGGACAAGGTGTGCTGCTATGTTTTGAGCCAGCTGCAGCTTTGCTAGGTCTTTATTTGCTGCAGCGGACCTTATTAACGGACAGCAATGAAGATGGGACAAGATCAACGCCTGAACAACTAGTACAGCTGACGTTTCAAAAACACAACGTATTTTAATAACAGACATACCCCTCCCCATCTTCACAACAACTTTTGTCAATATGACTTGACCGTGACAACTGACCATCCAATGTTACTCCTAGGAGTTCAGCTTCCATAACTCTCAATGGTCACACCTTTCATACACAACTCCAGAGAATGTTTTCAACCAAATACAATGCTTTTAGTTTGAGATTTAAGACCAGTTTATTATAAATAAAAAGAAAATCACCCATTCTGATACTGACTAACTCTTTACTTAGAATTTATGTGAGCTCACTGGCTTTGGGTGCTGACCAGGATTTTCGTTAGCCGTGTTTTTTTTATTTTTATAAAGACGATAAATAATTTTTTTTTTTAAAAGTGTTGCCGGCCAAAACGACGAGAGATAAAAAGAAAAGCTTTTTAATTCATTGATAGAAATACATTTGACCATCATGCTTATCAGTCTATAGGTTAATTTGTATAATTTAGAGGAATTAAATTGGCCCGTGTGTATTTTCGTTAGTCATCATCTATTTTATTAATCCAACACAACTATCACACAACATACAGAGCCTATTCTGAGCGTGATTTCTCCTGCAGTTCCTGAGCTGGTCGCTGCTGGAGTAAAACATGTGCTTTTATCAGCTCATTATATGCGCAACAATTGTAAATGCCATCACGTCTTAAACTGTTTTAGTGAACGATTAAAAAGAGCTACTATTTTTATTTCTCAATTGGTAATTGAAGCGCACCTCCCATTCACCTCTCAAGTGCAGGCAACCAGCTATCAGTGTATCACCCACCACTTAATGTGCACAGGAGGCAGTATGCACTTTGAAAACATCATTTTTTTGAAACCGGAAAATGCCATTTCATATTATTTGAAACCGGAAAATGTAATATTATGAGCCATGTCTTACCTTGCTTCAAAGTAGCCTGTAGGCCAAATCTGACCATGGAAATGTAGAGGCAATTATTTTTCTTGAGTTTCTTGTTTGGGGAAGCTTACAATTTATCCTACAATTTCAATAATAACGTTTTCATTTCTCAAAATCCTTTTCATATTGTTAAATCATAAGAATAAAAATGATAAAATCTAAAAGTTAAAAAAGTCAACTAATGCGAGATCACCAGCCTCTGCCATATGGACACACTGATACAGCGTGAGGCCATTAGCGGCTAAAGAAATGAGCGCATGGATCTCAGAGCCTATAGGCCAATGCAGCTGTGGGCCTATAACTTCCATTGCTCTTTCACAACGATGATTGGTGATTATCGAGAGGGGGAGAGTGTTGGAAAGATTTTTCTAAATGGCTTACTGTGAGGAACTATAGTTTGAATATACTATCATTCTCAGGGGATGTTAAAACACAACAGCCGTTCCTTCATTTTCGCGCAGCAGGCCATGTACTTCTCTGCGTGCTCAGGTGCGCGCGCTCCCTCAACATTATCAGGACAGAGAAACATGACACATGCTCCAAACAGAAGACCATGAAAACATTTACAAATCTCCTACATGATGGTTATGTAATAAACCAAAACGTGTTTCTCACAAGTGTAGCAGGTTTTGAACTCTGCTAACAATGTTTCCATTCCGAGACCGAGAACAGTAGCTGACTAATTAATATATGCATTAACAGAAATTAATATAACCAAATGTGACCGACTGGCTCGATTTTACATAGCAAAATTTGAAATTGTGTTTATTTTTACATTGGATAAAAGTAGAGATTCAGAGCTAGAAAATGGTATATCATATACTACAGTTGAGGAACAATGGGAAAGTAATGCTGCTTTGAAAGTGAATAAACTTCCGAAATGCCATACTTCACATTTGAGAAAATGGCCCTTGAATATTTGGTAAACCTACCGGAAAGCTCTTCCTTCTCTACACCCATTCAGCATTGTTCACACACTCTTAAGCCTTAGCCCCACCCATCTCTTTCAGGATTCACATGTGAGGCCATGTACTAAACATCCAAAGATGACTAGACTAAAGGCTAGTTTATACATCGGGTGTGTCCGTAAAACTCAGAGTTGTCAGATTGTCCGGTCGTAAATTCGGAGCGTTCAGAGAGTGCACACTGGTCGTTCTGGCCGAGGAGTAGGATTGATCCCAGCGTTCTGACCTCACAACAGCAGTCAAGCACCCAAGCTAACTGGCTAACGTTGGCTAGCTACTTCCAGACACATAATGAGAGAACAGCTCACTAACCATTTTACTCTCCATAGCAGAGCTGGTTAGGCTGTTATGTTATCCAGAGCGTTGGCGACTGCAACCATGCTGCTGGCAACACATTTATTCTGCTTTTTTGCGTTATGACACAGGCCATATTCAACGGGTGTTGAGCGTTAGTCAATTAGTCAGTTATTCTGTGCTCTGGCACACTCAGACGAGAGTGCTCTGAAATCGGAGTAGATAGCCAGTTACGTCTATCGACAGTTGTCGCAGTGACATTCTATTGAAATAATTACTTGCATAGTGGAGTCTTTTGATTAGACATGTAGCTAGCTAGCTAGCTAGCTAGCTAAACAATGAACCATAATCCCAACTCAATGTTACTACCCAGCAGGTAGCTAACCAACCAGGTTCAATGTTAACTAGCAATGCAAATTGCTCTGAGATACGAATAATATTACTACACAGATCATACACGTAACGCTAGCTAGCCAGCAAATGGTATTCGGAAAGTATTCAAAGCGCTTGACTTTTTCCAAATGTTGTTACATTAGCCTTATTCTCAATAATTTTTTTTTAAAAACACCCTCATCAAGCCATACTCAATACCCCATAATGACAAAGCGAATACAGGTTTAGATTTTTTTTGCAAATGTATTAAAAATAAAAAAACAGAAATAATATATTTACACAAGTCATCAAACCCTTTGCTATGAGACTTGAAATTGAGCTCAGGTGCATCCTGTTTCCATTGATCATCCTTGAGAGCGGCAGGGCAGCCTAGTGGTTAGAGCGGTGGACTAGTAACCGAAAGGTTGCAAGATCGAATCCCTGAGCTGACAAGGTAAAAATCTGTTCTGCCCCTGAACAAGGCAGTTAACCCACTGTTCCTAGGCAGCCATTGAAAATAAGAATTTGTTCTTAACGGACTTGCCTAGTTAAATAAAGGTAAAATAAAATAGATGCATCTACAACTTAATTGGAATCCACCTGTGCTAAATTCAATTGATTGGACATGATTTCGAAAGGCACACACACCTAGATAAGGTCCGACAGTTGACAGGAATTGTCCGTATAGCTCCGTGGAGAATTGTCCGTAGAGCGCCGAGACACGATTGTGTTGAGGCACAGATCTGGGAAAGGGTACCAAAACATTTCTGCAGCATTAAAGGTCCCCAAGATCACAGTGGCCTCCATCCTTCTTAAAGTTTGGAACCACAGAGACTCTTCCTAGAACTTCACTCAACTTTCTAGTTTTCCCTTTTAGTTAACACCAGTGCTTGACTTGGGCCGGCCACACCGGCACTTCTAATTTTAGGGGAATTGCGTATCGGCTCATGTACAAACTGAGCAATCGGGGTAGAAGGGCCTTGGTCAGGGAGGTGACTTGAACCCGATCGAACATCTCTGTACAGCGACACTTCCCATCCAACCTGACAGAGTTTGAGAGGATCTGCAGAGAAGAACGGGAGAAACTCCCTAAATACAGGTGTGCCAGGTTTGTATCCCCAAGAAGACTCAAGGCTGTAATCTCTGCCAAAGGTGCTTCAACAAAGTACTGAGTAAGGGGTCTGAATACTTATGTAAATGTGATCTCAGTTTATTATTTTTACTACATTTCCAAAAATGTCTAAAAACCTGTTTTGCTTTGTCATCTTGGGGTGTCGTGTGTATATAGACGAAAAAGTCTTATTTTTTTTTACCCATTTCAGAATAAAACTGTAGCGTAACAAAATATGGAAAAAGTCAAGTTGTCTGAATACTTTCCGAATGCACTGTATGTAAAATGGGGAATTGATAAAAAAACGTTTTGTTGACGTTGAGGTTGTTTTCCTGACACCATAGTCTAAATGTGATCTCGGTCATTCTGAACACCGTGGGTCGACACCCTAATGGGTTATGCACCCAATGCATATGGGTCCGGTACATCTCTCAAATGGCCGGTAATATAAATCTTCCCGGTCACGTTGTCCGGTGGCACATTTCCCTAGCGTAAACCCTGGTGCTGACATGTAGTGTGGAATCATCCGCATACATGTTCATGCTAGCTTAGAGTAAGACCAGTGGCAAATCATTTGTAAAAATAGAGAAGAGTAACAGACCAAGGCAACTACCCTGAAGGACACCGTACGGTACATATCTGATGTTATACAACAGGTGGGTCTAATCCTGAATGCTGATTGGTTAAAACCGCATTCCAACTGGTGTCTATTCCACAAGTTACCACCAGCTAAATCTATGACGTTAAAATGCCTATTTACTCTGTTCCATCGGACTGCGCAATCCACTGTCTCATCAGCCCAGCCAGGCACTTTATAAACTTGATCTCCACTTTAAAAAGCATCTAGACATTATCTCCTATCTGATACTAGAGAAGCTTCCATTGAAGAACACTATTAGCTATAGAGTTCTATTGGATAAATAGCTCTCCAACCATGTGATGGCTGGTGATGTAAAGCCATAGCAAGTGAGTTTCAACAATAGCGATGTGTGATCAACAACATCAAAGGCTGCACTGAAACCTTAACAATACAGCTCCATCGATCATCTTATTAGCTATTTCTTTTAGCCAATCATCAGTCATCTGAGTCAGTGCAGTACAGGTTGAGTGCCCTTCTCCATATGCATGCAGAAAGTCAGTTTGCTATTTTTCAGAGAACAAGTTCTGTATTTGGTCCAACACAAATCCTCTCCATCAGTTTACTAAGAACAGGCAGTAAACTGATTGGGTGGGTGTTAGAGCCAACAAAGGGTGCTTTACTATGTTCAGGTAGTGGAATTACTTTAGCTTCATTCCACGCCTGCAGACCCCCCCACTCCTGTAGGCTTTGGTTAAAGACATAGCAAATGTCTCTCTGTGTTTGTGTGATTATGACAGGGAAAGAGGATTATCTGCTCCAGTGATTCAGACCCTGTTGACAGGGAGAGGGATGTTTGGGCCAGAGGCCACACTTCACAAATCAGACTGATCACAAGCAATGTTCCCTCTAAGCTGCACGCGGGCGTGTAGCCCCACCGGGACAGCCCCACAGAATAAATATCAGCCCGTGCAGAGACGGGATTTAACTTTACTCAACTTTCTAGTTGTCCCCTTTAGTTAACACCAGTGCTTGACTTGGGCCAGCGCCTTCCGGAATGCCACACCGGCACTTTAATTTTGGGGGAATTGCATATCGGCTCATCTACAAAATTAAAGTAACCTATCGCTGTCCCAGATTCACACAGAGGCAAAAAAGGTTGATCAAAGTGGAATGAAGGCAGGATTTTCATTGAATAGCAATGGAGAGTGGGAATTCATTTTCTGATTTGTTCAAGTTTATTTGCCGCTAGGCTGTGCGTGGCAGTAGGCTGTTGGAGATTGCACAGATTGAAAACGTGCCAGACTGAATGGCATGATGCGCTGTTCCAAGTTGTCAAATGACGGTTCGTAATTCATGAAAAGTCATGGAAATTAGTTTCATAATTGTTAAAGGTAAAAGCATAATTTTAAATATGATCAACCAATTAAAAAAAAAAAAAAGACATATCAGCCAATATTGGAATGACCCTTCAATGCATGTCTATGGTGCTGGGTGTGTGCCAGGGAGTGGGCCGTTGCCCGTGGAGAAAGAGCGCGACATTTCAGCATTAGGTATAAAATAAAGAGACAGACTAACTAGAACACCAATTAAAAACGTAACTTGTAGCAGTTCTCACTAGTTAACTAACTAAAGCTAACTAAGCATTCATTCGCTGTTGCCTTTCCACCGGCACTGTAGAGCCTAAATAAATCTACACCGTTGGAAAGCTGGGATTCCCCCCTATTAAACAGTAGCCATGTAATTGCGACAATGTTCAAAATATTCAAAGAATAGCCTACTTGACAAATAACTTGCTGTGCATGGATCTCCCCTGAAACATGAATACCTTGCTCGGAAGTAGCCTACCTTATCCATTTGATCCCTGATTTATTGAATGGGGGAATCATTTTATAAAAAAACTAAAGTATTTGGTTGTAATGTTGAGAAAGCCAAGCCTGCACACCAAGGAGCTCTCCAGATGGAGGGTTGACATGTTGACTAACAGTGCAGTTCTATGGGGGGGGCTAAGTGCCTTGATCAAGGGCTCAACGGCAGGAGGTGGTAGGTCTACATGGAATCACACAGCAGCTTTCCAGTGTCAATAATTCATACTATTATTATAGCCTACATGAAAAAGTAACGACAATTTGGTATAAAGTCATGGAAAATGTGTTTAAACCGTTAACAGTGAATAATCAGGAAGTCTCTATTGCATAATGTCATTTGTGAATTTCAGTGAACATAGTGGACCGATTTGGAAAAGACAGCTTACTTCTTCAAGTCTATCCCTGGTTAACACGATCAACGTCTCTCTCTACTGAGGGTATTGCTAATATCAGCCACTTCCAATGCAACACACTCAAACAAAACAAACTACGCAAGGTATTGTCTTGTAGGCAGAACACACTGGAGTAGGATTCTATTCCATTGACAGACAACTCAGCCCGTACACTACAGCCTGGTGAGGCATAACCAATCAGAGCTGCAGGGGCAGTGTTGTATGTTGAGACAGGCTTGAATAAGCTAAGTAGCCAATAAGCAGAGGGTAGCATAATTTGTCTGATTCTCTGTAATAATGGTATGGGAATAATAATGAATTAGTAGTGGTTTCTTGCATCAAACAACATTTCCAGTCACCACCTTATGTGAAGGACAAGTGGATAAACATGTTAATGTCAAGCCCTAAATGTTTTTGCCCAAAACTCACTGAATGTAGACCTACATTGAACACCACACATTGGCTGCTACTGTAGGCTGAATGATAAAACAGCTATTTCCATGTTAAAATGTTATGGGATGCATTTTCTCCATTGTTTTTGATGGTAGGCCACTCTGGTAGGCCACTCTGGTAGGCCACTCTGGTAGGCCACTCTGGTAGGCCACTCTGGTAGGCCACTCTGGTAGGCCACTCTGGTAGGCCACTCTGGTAGGCCTACATTATGATCAAATAGCCACAGTAGCCTACTTGCCCACTGTTATGACTAACTTAAAGTACAGCCTCAGTGTTCACAGTAAACGTGCGCCAGAAGTTGCACAGAATTTCCACAACGTTCAAGTTTGCGCTCAGCAGACCTGAAATTTGCTCAGTGATGAAAAGAAGTTTGAGGGAACATTGATCACCCCAACTCTGATTGGCCAGACTGTTTGACCGTACAGATGGTTCAGTGCGGTGTATCCAGTGTTGTAGCTAAATCCCAACAGCGGTAAATTAGATGGAGATTTTTTGCCATATTATTCATCCATCATTGATTCACTACTTTCCACAAATCTAAAAGCATTGGATGGGTGGAGGCAGGGGCCTTTATAAAATCAGTGAAGGGAACAAGTGCATACTTGGAAGAAGTGATAATTGGGACATACTGTAGCAAAAGTACCTGTTGTCAATTGAGAGGGTTCCAGCGGCTACTGTAACTTGACTGTAATTCTATTGTAACTTAATTGTATTCTATTAATTTACCTGTTGTCGAATGCGAGGGTTCCAGCGGATGTAGTAAGTCACCCAGAGTTCTAGGTGTCTCATGCTGGCTACGGGGTAGAGGACTCTATTGGACTCTGGGGTGTAAAAGGGGTTCTGGTAGAAGGACGGATCACTGTTCACCAACGACCACAGAGACACAGTCTTAGACCGCAACTCCTGGAGAGAGAGAGAGAGAGAGAGAGAGAGAGAGGGGGAGGGGGACAAGAATAATAATTTGTAGGGTTGGAGAGAGAAGTTAACCAGGGACCACAGAGACACTGTCTTTGACCACAACTCCTGGAGAGAGAGAGATGGAGAAGATCATTAATATGGTCTTTTAGCAGACACTTTTATGCGCAGAAGTAAACATAAATATACTCAGTATGATCTGTTTGAATCAAACCCACAAATGATCTGAGCCATCAGAATCACAGAGGGAACATGAAGGATTCTGGAACAATAATTCAAGTCTCATGTCTTGTGGAGACTCTCGTCTGTGTGTCATAGAGAGCATTATTACGGCACCTCAGAACCAGTGATGCGTCCCATCGCTCTCTCTTCTGCTCTACTTCACATGATCATGATGGAGGGGAGGTGGAGGGAGATAATAGAAAGACAAAGGGTATGAGATTGAGGTAGAGCAGGGGTGTCAAACTAATTTACCCACCGGGCCACATTCTGTCTTCCCCGAGGTCCGAAGGGACACAATTAAAATGGATTATATTTACTATGCTATCTGTCTCGCTTTCGTTTGGATGACTGTTAGCAAGCTGGGCAGAGTGAAGAGACTGGAAATGTACGTCCATTATCATTCTACACAGTTTGGATTTGGCTTTAGTCATTAAAATGTCCATTGAGCACCACCCACGAGCCTGATTGAATGGGCTCGCGGGCCGGATGACATGTACAATAGAAGGTAAATAGTGAGAGTGAGGGTTGGCAGAGGAAAATATTGTAGAGGGATGGGAAAGACCCAGCTAGCACATTTTGTTAATTGGAAGTTGTGGGAACGTTCGTTTTTGGTTTACCCATTCGACTGGTGTTTTCTTAAATTCTTTATGGAAAGTTCTCTTAATGTTCTGAGAACGTTGGTGTCCCTGGCACTCTTACAGTTGAAGAAGGTTCCAAAGACAGACAGACACACAGCTAGCCAGAAAGAATTTTTTTGTTGATACAGTAAAATATTGGGATATTATTTTTGTCGATGTATCGTTTTAACAATATCACAATATACATTTTTGCACTAGTTGACTGTACCTGCACCAAAACTCCAATATTTTTCCTTCATAGCTTGTACTCCATATTCTTTTAAAATAGAGAGCCAATTTGTTTTCAGAACTTTTATTTCCATGACTGATCAAAACTAATTCTCTCATGGCTTGTCCCTCTGCAGCAGACATATGGTGAGCGATATGCTTGGAACATCGAACTGCAATAATTTTTTTTAAAAAATCACATTATCGAATCGCAATACATATAGAATTGTGAGAATTGCAATAAATAACATATTGGCACCTAAGTATCGTGATAATATCATATCGTGAGGACCCTGGCAATTCCCAGCCCTAACAGGTAATTTACATTGGTGTCCCTGGCACTCTCACAGTTGTAGAGGAAGGTTCCAAAGACACAACTTACATTAGTGTCCCTAGCACTCTCACAGTTGTAGAGGAAGGTTCCAAAGACACAACTTACATTAGTGTCCCTAGCACTCTCACAGTTGTAGAGGAAGGTTCCAAAGACACAACTTACATTAGTGTCCCTAGCACTCTCACAGTTGTAGAGGAAGGTTCCAAAGCGACAGCTGAACAGGTGGTCCAGGATGGTCACTAGGAGACGCTCGTTAAACTCAAACGCTGTTGGGAACTGGAAGAGAAGGGGAGAGAGAGGTTTAAACCCATAGGCTTTTTCTCAGTAAATTCTTCCTCCATTCCTTGCATCCTCTCTCCTCACTTCCTTTTCAAAATGCATTGGCGAAGAAGGTTCGAGGGGAGGGACCTTGGACCTTCTCCTCCAATACAGTTGAGGAAGTCAGAAGATCGTGGAAAAACAAATGAAGATAAAGCACTACACAGGTGTGTCTTGTTCCTACCTGTTTGGTCATCTGCCAGACACAGTCTATGAACTGTACAAAGATAGGAGACCTGTCCTGATCAGCATGGTTCTTATCACCGTGTCCTATCCTCTATATAGACACAGAGAGAGCGAGACAGAGAGAGCGAGACAGAGAGAGCGAGACACAGACAGAGAGCGAGACACAGACAGAGAGCGAGACACAGACAGAGAGCGAGACACAGACAGAGAGCGAGACACAGACAGAGAGCGAGACAGACAGAGAGCGAGACAGACAGAGAGCGAGACAGACAGACAGACAGACAGACAGAGAGACAGACACAGAGAGAGAAGAGAGTCAAACAGTGTAAACAGCTTCTTACTACCTCTAGTTTGGTCTTCCGGGTCATTCGAAATTCATAAAAGGCACTTGCACATCTGAGCAATCTTAGTCGCAGGTGCACACTTAGAATACTCAGGAAATGCACCTTGTAACACTTGATAATTTCCCCTCGACTCCAAGCCCAGTGGACACATTGAACAGATGTGGGCGGAGCAGTATCTACACAGCTGTGCAGGTTGTGAACACTCACAAAAGCTCTGAGGAAGGCCTTGAGGCCAATACGTAAAGCTTAATAAAGAGCAGTGTGCAGGTTCCTTCTTTTCTCTCCTCTTCCTGGTCTGTATCTGTACACAATATTGGGCAGTTTAGTTGCGTCCCATCACAGGAGGTTGGTGGCACCTCAATTGGGGAGGATGAGCTAGTGGTAATCCCTGGAGTGTAATTGTTTATCCAAGTAGCAGGCCATTCTATTTGCTCCGTTCAAACTATTATTATGAGCTGTCCTCCCCTCAGCAGCCTCCACTGCTTCCCACAGATCATTTGGTCCCCAGTTGACAGCACAAATACAACAAAAAGAAAGAAAATCTATGACTGAAAACTCTTCATTACCAGAGTTCAAATTCCTCAACACAACAGACTGAGCGTCATAAACTGAGTGAATGCCTTGGAACAGGGTGGACTTACATTGGCAAACTTGTGTCCGAAGCTGATCCACTCCTTCTCCAGCAGTACCTGGAATCAATCAAACACAAATCAAAATGTACTTCACAAAGCTCTTTTTACATTAGCCGTTGTCACAAAGTGGTTTACCTGGAATCCCCTCAGGGTGCGGTAGTGGCTGTCCAGCATCAGCATGGCCAGAGAGGTGAGCTGGGCCGTCCGGTCCCACCCATCACTACAGTGGACCACCACAGAGTTACCACCCGATATCCTGTCTGCTACTTGGATGGCTCCTGATATGACCAGCTAGAGAGAGAGACAGAGAGAGTCACTACAGAGGACCAGCACACTGTTACCCCCACTGATCTGCTAGCTGGCTGGCTCCCGAAGAGGAGAGGGGTGTGGGAAGTGTGAGCACCCCAATACCTTGATGTGTTCTAGCCAGTGCGTAGACTCCAGGCTGGACAGCCAGTGCGACTCCTCTACGTTGGGATAGACAATGTCCTTCAGCTTCTTCAGGGACTCTCTCATCACGTGGATGTTGTGTATGTCTAGAAACACCAGCTCAGCGTTCTGATATGCATCGTCACCCTCGTAACCCCCTCCCGTGGCCTAGAGAGAGGGGATAGGGGTCAGAGGTTGAAGAGTCAGCATTCATGGACAAAAATGGAGAATCACAGGCCCCGTTTGAAAAAGTATAATTCTTCCCTCCCTCTCTCGACGGTATCACTGGCCTGTATGCGATAAGAATTTGTTCTGAACTGACTTGCCTAGTTAAATAAAGGTTAAATATATATGTATCTTTAATGTGGTTGGATAAATGAAAGTTAGGTTTCACCCATGGAAATGCAGTATTTTACTCAAAGGTTTTCACCCTATAGGGCTTTGACTAATCCAACATGGTCAGACCAGGGATTACTTGAAGGAGGGAAGGATTCAAACAGGGTTCATTGTAAATGCGTCGGGGTTGTGGTCAGCTGTTGGAACACACTGCAGGTCAGGGGAAGCTAGTTGTTAAAAGCCTCTCACTGGCAGGAATTTGGGGTTTGTTATATAGATTGCATTCCATATTAGTAATTTGAGTCCAAACATTCCATTTCACTCCGAGCGGGGTGCGGTGGGCGTTGTGTCACACCCCAACACACACACACAGTGTAGTTGCTGTGTCCTCTTATCTTCTAAACTCTACCTCCTCAGTTCTTACTTCTGATACCAGCATACAATGTAGGAGACAACTAGCGAGAGCCTACAGTGAAAAACAAAAGAACACCCAGTCCATCTCTCTATGGAAGACAACACCGGACCAAACCAAAATACCCACATCTAAATCAATCCAAAGAAAAAGGGAAAGAACGCCATGAATCGCTTAGAAGATTCTCTGGGAAGTACTCTTACAAGGAATCCAGAAACATACCTAGAAAAGTCCCACATACCTACGACATGTCTGTCTGGATGATCCATGAGGCCCACACCAACACATCGCCTCCCAGCAGAACACAACCAACGCACCTCATGAGACTTATGACCCCCTTTTACAGTCATGACCTTTCGGCTTTTAACCTTTGACCCCTGACCTTGTTGGCGACGGCGTTGACGCTGGGCCGTGCGTCGTAGATGGTGAGCTTGGCGGTGCCGTTAGCCTCCCGGATCAGGTCCAGGTAGCGCTCATCATCCTTGTTCCTCTTCCCAGACATCCCCACCAGGGGCTGGGAGCAGCGGCAGATAACAGCCTGATTCTCACGGTGGATCCACGACAGCACCTAGAGGATAGGGGGGAGGAGACAGAGAGAGGGTTAGGTAGGTGGGAGTGGGTTGGGTGGAAGAAAGTCAAAGAGAAAGAACAGCGGGATTAAGAGAGATGGAAGGAGAAAGGAGATATGGGTACAGGCGATGAAAGGACGTCAGGAAGAGTGTGAGGGTGGGGTGAGGGGTATAAAGGACTCACAGCTATGCGTCCTCTGGACCTGAAGGTAGACACTTTCTTAAGATCTTCCTCTGTAGCTTTGAATGGAACTACCAGTATGGTGGGGTAGGTGTCGCACAGCTCATAGTTGGCATTGATGAATGTGACACGCCACTTGTCATTGGGTAAGCCCTGGTGATGGGAGAGACAAACAGCCAATCAGAGAAGAGATTGTAGGCTGTGACTCAATCGGAGGCATTATTGGTGAGGTACAGTGCTACACCACTGGTGACGAGGTTCAAGGTAAATGGTTAAGACGAGAGGACTCTAATATCCCACAATGCTTTGCAAAAATGAGGAATAATCCTAAACAACGGTACTAGCTATGCTAGTTTAACTGCGCTGGTCCCATGAATCGGTTTATTTTCAAAAGCTTTGCCGTGGAATGATTAGATCGGCTTTACCTGGGTATCTACCAGCGACAGTATTTAAGCAGACTAAGTAAGTGACCGAGTTAAAAGTGGTGACATTGGATCTATCCCACCACAGACAACAACCTAGAAGTCTGGCAATAACAATGTAATGACACATTTACTAAGACAATGATAAGTCCTACCTGCCGTCTGAACTCGTCCATGGGTTTGTACACACTCCAGCCATTCTCTTCAAATTTCTCCTGACTCAGGTACGCAAACAGAAGCTACAGAGAGCGAGAGAGAAAGTAGATTTACTTTACCAAGGTTTTATTTGTCACGTAAACATGGGAGAGCTTTGCTAAGTCAACTGCTCTTTGTGAGTGATTGTTGACTCTTCTCTAACGGATGTGCAAAGACTAAGACTAGGGCTGTCTCGACAAAAAAAAAAAGAAATCTTGGTCGCCGAGAGTAGTCTTTTCTTTCCACCAATCGATTGGTCTAAATCTTAAAACAAGTATTTTTCCATACACACACGTAAAATCAACTATACGTAGGCTACAGAGCTTGTCTGATGCTTTAAGCACTGCGATTAAAAATGAAGACACACAAATTACTAAAGAGGGAGCCAGAGATCAATATAGCCTAACCTGCTGAAATAACCTGTTCCTGACCCCCATCCTCCTGCTGCTGGTCTTCATAGATTCTACCGTTAAGCCACACCAGCGGTCGGCAACCATTTCTACTGATCTGCGTGCCAGTTAGGATTTTCATATTCACGTTTTCGTGGAACAGTTTAATTTATAATAAAATGTCTTCATATTATCTCAGAATCTTGATTAACCACATGACATTGATTTGATCTAAATTAAAATGATAAAAATCTAAAAGTAACGTCTATTGCCAACATTTAAAAATAGCCGAAATAACACCAACCAATAAAAACATTGCAGCCCGCAGGTAGAAAATATCCTGATCAAAATAAATATCCTATAAATCACATTGGCTACACGTGGCCTGTCTGCAAGGAACTTGAAACATTGTATCAACTATTAACTTGGTCAGCTGGAAGCTTGTTTTAGCGAACTTGCAACATTGTATAAAATATTCTGGGGCTCAGTTTCCCACACCAGTGAGCTCTGGACAGAGAGACACAGCTGTAGGCTGTTTGCCCAAAGGATAAGAAGTAATCAGGTAGGCCTATTTTATGACACCTAACCAGAGCCTGACATGTTTTTCCCTTTTCATGCTGAGTGGTAATCGAAAGGGAGAGAGCTGGACAGATTCTTCAAATAGAGTAGTTCTTCAATGTAGCCTTTCTCAATGGATGTAAAAACAGACTTTGTTTACTTGCTGTTTGAGGCAAAGAAAACTTTACTTTGAGAAGCTCCACATTGACGGTGAGATAAGCCAATCAGAAATACTATCATATCCCCAAACGGGCACATGTATAAGCCTAGATTTGCACGCAGGCCAGGTAGCCTTGTCATACTTCTAAATGTGTAATCAGGTGCATGTTCAAGGTTGTCTTTTGTTTGGAGCGCTCCGGTCAGTGAACAAACGGACAACTGGTAAATGGAACACAAACCAAAACTTCTCTCTCTCACAAGTGTAGCCTAAGTTACAGTGCTCTGTAAACAACGTGTCCAGTACGACAACGGCAAGACTATAAGAATAATAACAACAATAAATATATTGAATGCATCAAGAGAAATTCCCGATACCAAACAAACATTGTAGATAAGATGGTAAATGTACTACTGGTGAAACTGGTTTGCCTTCTCTGCGGCCTCTGCAATGGATTAGTCCACTCAGACAGGCGTGAGTCAGACAGGTGTCTCCTGTGCCATCATTTAAAATAGATTTACTATTGCTCGACAAAAAAATAATAATCTTGCCAGCCCTAGCAAAGACAAATAACAGGATACCGCAAACAGACTAATAAAGCACTTCTCTTGTACAACCACCGCTGGGTCCTATAGTTATTAAAAGGCGGTAGTGATATCGGGTGAGACTAAACACAAAGCTGTGTACCTACCAGACCGTGGGATAGGGGGGAAGGCATATTTAAACAGGATATCAAAGATGTCCCTTCTGCTGTGGCCCTCCTGCTTCAACGCAAACCTCAGGTTCCTCATGTCCTGTTGGGAGAGACATACATTAACAACCGGTAACACAGACGGACGGACGCGCGTTAACACATCAAACAAAATGCTGTCAGTACAAAATACTCCTGTTTTTATACATAGTGGTTCAGTCCTAGTGTGGTTGTCAGATTTAATCAGACTGAACCACTATGTACGTATATCATAGGGGTGTCAGGACCATGACGCAGTATCTGACCTTGCAGGTGATGTCCAGCCCGTATGAGTTCTCCCCCCCGACTGGAGGCTCCGCCCATCTTCTCCACCCGGCCAATGGCGCCCAGCGGAACATCCAGAGTCACCGCCGGGTCCTGTGATGTCACACAAAATACAGACATGTGATTGGTCCTACTGGGAGTCCAGTGATATCACAACAGAATACACCATAGGTGGAAGATGGGTCCTGCAGTGGTTGAATTGAAATATAAAGACATCGGTATTGTGAGGGCACAAACTGATCCAGGCTGTATCACATCCGGCCGTGATTGGGAGTCCCATAAGGCGGCGCACAATTGTCCCAGCGTTGTCCGGGTTTGGACGGGGTAGGCCGTCATTGTAAATAAGAATTTGTTCTTAACTGACTTGCCTAGTTAAATAAAGTTTAAATTAAAAAAAATGAATACATTTTATGTAGCAGATATATATATAAATTTAATCTGCAAGATTAAGCGACTTAATTAGCAAAGCATAGGCTTAAAAATGGTAGACATAGGCCTAGTAGGAGGTACTTCCATCAGATCAGTTTTTATTTTACCCTTATTTTACCAGGTAAGTTGACTGAGAACACATTCTGATTTTACAGAAACAACCTGGGGAATAGTTACAGGGGAGGAGGGGGGGTGAATGAGCCAATTGAACAACTGGGGATGATTAAGTGACCGTGATGGTATGAGGGCCAGATTGGGAATTTAGCCAGGACTCCAGGGTTAACACCCCTTCTATTACAATAAGTGCCATGGGATCTGTAGTGAACACAGAGAGTCAGGACACCAGTGTATCATCCCATCTGAAAGACAGCACCCTACACAGGGCAATGTCCCCAATCACTGCCCTGGGGCATGGGGATATTTTTTTAGACCAGAGAAAAGCATGCCTCCTACTGGCCCTCCAACACCACTTCCAGCAGCATCTGGTCTCCCATCCAGGTATAGACCAGGACCTACCCTGCTTAGCTTCAAAGGCAAGCCAGCAGTGGGATGCAGGGTGGGTATGATGCTGGCCGAGCCACCAGAGAAGATGGTTGTGTGTGATAGAAGTAGAGAGGTCAGCATATTGCTAACGTGTTGTCAGGTGTTGCATTAGTGTGGAGTCTACATCCCAAATGGCTCCCTATTGACAACTTTTGACCAGAGCCCTGAGAGCCCTATAGACCCTGGCCAAAAGTAGTGCACTATATAGGGAATAGGGAGCCATTTAGGACAGAGCCTGGAATAAAGAGCCTTGCTGCTGCATCCCTACTCCATTACTGACACACACACAGTCAATACACACACACACACACACACACACACACACACACACACCTCAGCCTGACTGATGATCTGACAAAGCCAACCTGCATTTCTGCTACATTAAGATTATTTAACCATCCCTCCCTCCTCTCTTTCTCTCCGTAACCATCCCTCCCTCCCTCTCTTTCTCTCCCTCCCTCCCTCTCCGTAACTATCCCTCCCTCCCTCTCCGTGAACCATCCCCCTCTCTTTCTCTCCGTAACCATCCCTCCCTCCTCCCTCCCTCTCCGTAACCATCCCCCCCTCTCTTTCTCTCCGTAACCATCCCTCCCTCCTCCCTCCCTCTCCGTGAACCATCCCCCTCTCTTTCTCTCCGTGAACCATCCCTCCCTCCTCCCTCCCTCTCCGTAACCATCCCTCCCTCCTCCCTCCCTCTCCGTAACCATCCCTCTCCGTAACCATCCCTCCCTCTCCGTAACCATCCCTCCCTCCCTCCCTCTCCGTAACCATCCCTCCCTCCCTCCCTCTCCGTAACCATCCCTCCCTCCCTCCCTCTCCGTAACCATCCCTCCCTCCCTCCCCTTCTCTCCAGAACCATCCCTCCCTCCTCCCTCCCTCTCCAGAATTCATCCCTCCTCCTCTCCTCCTCTCCAGAATCCATCCCTCCTCCTCCTCTCTCCCTCTCCAGAATTCCATCCCTCTCCTCCTCTCCGAACCATCCTCCCTCCCCTCCCTCTCCAGAACCATCCCTCCCTCCCTCTCCGTAACCATCCCTCCCTCCCTCCCTCCCTCTCTCCGTAACCATCCCTCCCTCCCTCCCTCCCTCTCCGTAACCATCCCTCCCTCCCTCCCGTAACCATCCCTCCCTCCCTCCTCCAGAACCATCCCTCCCTCTCCGTAACCATCCCTCCCTCTCCGTAACCATCCCTCCCTCTCCGTAACCATCCCTCCCTCTCCCGTAACCATCCCTCCCTCCCGTAACCATCCCTCCCTCCCGTAACCATCCCTCCCTCCCGCTCTTTCTCTCCGTAACCATCCCTCCCTCCCGCTCTTTCTCTCCGTAACCATCCCTCCCTCCCGCTCTTTCTCTCCATAACTATCCCTCTTTCTCCATCTCACCGTCACCAACGCCCTCGCACCTCTCCAATTTAAATGACTGTTCAAAACACTAGTGGTGCCAGGAGAGAAAGAGACAGATTAAAGAAAGATGAGAGAGAGAGAAAGGGATATGGGGTTTCCCTCTTTTTGTTGTGTTGGAGATTAACTTCTGTTGTCTGAAGAGTGAAAGTGAATCTACAAGTGGATTACACACTTAGAGTGGGGGTTTGGGGTTTTGCCCTAGAACAACACAGCTGATTCAAATAACCAACTCATCAAGCTTTGATTATTTGAATCAGCTGTGTAGTGCTGGGGCAAAAACCAGAACGTGCACAGAGTTTGGGAAATGCTGACCTAGAGTCTAGGGCTGACTCCATTTGGTCGACAGATTTTTTTTTTTGTCAAGCAGTCGCAAATTGATCTTATTTAAATAATTGCCACACGAGACAACCGTCTGATTCGTGCCAGTCTCAGTGGACTAGTCCCTTGTGGAAGCCGCAGGAATGGCACAGTCCATCAGTCTAAGACCGGCATCGGCAACTTAAATCACGCATGCCGCGAGGGTATTTACCTTGGCATGCCGCGAGGGTATTTACCTTGGCATGCCGCGAGGGTATTTACCTTGGCATGCCGCGAGGGTATTTACCTTGGCATGCCAAGCAATTCGGAGTTGCATTTTCCTAAACTATTTCATAGTTTTTCATAAATGGCTACTACATTGGACCGGACACCATTTGTGAGAGTATTCCTTAGGCCTACAGTATGTGTGAAGATAAATTGTCTTGGGTGTAATTTAAAATGTTTCGTTAAGAAGGGGGCTCCCAGTGGTGCAGTAGTCTAAGGCACTGGCTAGCTGTGCCACTAGAGATCCTGGTTCGAGTCCAGGCTCTGTCGCAGCCGGCCGCGAACGGGAGACCCATGGGGTGGCGCACAATTGTCCCAGCGTTGCCCGGGTAAGGGGAGGGTTTGGCCAGCAGGGATGTCCTTGTCCAATCGCGCTTTAGCGACTCCTGTGGCAGGATGGGCACATGCACGCTGACACGGTCGCCAGGTGTACGGTGTTTCCTCCGACACATTGGTGTGGCTGGTTAAGTGGGCATTGTGTCAAGAAGCAGTGCGGCTTGGTGGGGTCAAGCTTCTGAGGACGCCCGGCTCTCGACCTTCAATTCTCCCGAGTCCGTACGGTAGTTGCAGCGATGAGACAAGACTAACTACAAATTGAATACCACGAAATTACGGAGAAAAATGAGTAAAAGGGTGTGTGGCTTAGATGCACAAGGCAGGTCTTTCTCCAGAATGCGTTCTCCCGCCAATTCATTGTTCCATAACTTAATTGTTTGTCCTTAGATTGTTAGTGTATATCAATTCCCCTTATCACCACTAGTACAGTTACCGTAAATTCACACCATTTCTAATCTACAATGTTTGTTAGGTTATGGGTATTTATGTTAATGTAATCAATATTTTATTAATACAGTAGATTACTGTTGTCATTGTCGCAGTTCAACCTATGCTACATGTGAGAAACAAGGTTTTGTTCATTTCATTCCATTTTACCAGTTCTGTTTGGATCGCTCCTGTCAATGTTGAGTAAGGACGCACACATGATTCAGCATTGTAGTAGGCCGGAAGTAATCTACCTGGCCTGTACGCAAATGTGCACAAACAGTTGGGCTTAAAGCATCAGACAAACTCAGTACATATAGTTGATTAGAACACATAGGGTGTGACTATATGGAAAAATACACGCTTACAATTTTCATCCAATCGATTCGTGGAAAGAACAGACTATGACTACCATATCCCCTTCTCCCTCTCCACCATATCCCCTTCTCCCGCTCCACCATATCCCCCTCTCCACCATATCCCCTCTCCACCATATCCCCCTCTCCACCATATCCCCCTTCCTTTCTCCCTCTCCACCATATCCCCCTCCCACTCCACCATATCCCCCTCTCCACCATATCCCCTCTCCACCATATCCCCCTCTCCACCATATCCCCTCTCCACCATATCCCCCTCTCCACCATATCCCCTCTCCACCATATCCCCCTCTCCACCATATCCCCCTCTCCACCATATCCCCCCTCCCTCTCCACCATATCCCCTTCTCCACCATATCCCCCCCTCCCTCTCCACTTCTCCCTCTCCACCATATCCCCCCTTCTCCCTATCCCTCTTCCTTTCTTTTCATCCCCTATTCCAACTACCAACTCCCGTTCAGTACACATATAGTAGGGTGCTATAACAAGCTCAATGCAGATCAGTGATGTGTGGGTGTTGCCCATCTGTCATAGATCTTGGTCTACTTCATTAGGACTCCCTGAATAATACAAGACCACCATATACACTATAATATAGTGTTTTAATGCCATATCCAGCTAGGGCTAGCCTAGATCAAACAGGTCTTTGACACCAAGGAGTAAGCATGGGTCTACACTTCTGCAGCAGACATGCCATTTAGACTGACTGGGAATTCTGCTGACTTCAATCTGTCTGCCACAGATGTCTAGGAGTAGATCACCCCTTCGAGCGAGCGAGAGAGAATGTGTGTGTGTGTGTGTGTCACTCACTGCGTCTGCACTCTTGAAGTAGAGTCTGTAGTTAGTGATGAAGACTTTGCCTTTGAGAGCTCCACTGAATGGACAGATATAGATGATGTCTTTGTCTGGATAGTGAGAGAGAGAGAGTGAGAGAGAGAGAGAGAGAGAAAGAGCGAGAGGGACGGGAAATGACTTACTAGATACACACCCATTTCCACCATCCACCCCCACACTGAACAAGCCATGTTGACAATGAACCATATTGTAACCAAACATTAACCACAATACAACACTAACAGCAAGACAAAAGCTGCACTCAACCTGTCTGTACTTTCTACAAAACTTCTTATCATTCTCCTACTCTCTCTCCCCTCTTCTTAAATTCTCCAAGCTATAGCTACCGGAAATGACTACACACACACACACACGAGAGAGAGACTACTCTAACAACTCAAGCCGACTTGGTTGGACAGGTTCTATATTTAGTCTCTCCTGTGACAAAACCAACAGGGTTTCTCTCGTTATATTTACTGTCAACATACTGACACGCCAGAACACAGATCAGATGGAAATGAAAAAAATGGTATCACAATAGAAGTGAAACCAGGTTATTCTATCCAACAGCGTTAAAACACTGTTTCCATTAGACGGGTCCTCGAGTCTAGAGGAAGACTATCAGACCGAACATATACAAATATTTCTCTGTACCTTACTAAGAGAATAGGAGGCCGAGAACAGCCTCCCAATGTCCAACAGTCTTAGAATAAGTATCCATTGTGGATAAACCATGTACCCCAAGTTGAAAACAACAAAATCACTGGCTTAGAAGAACACACACCTATGATTCTCTCCTCTCCGGGCAGCAAGCTGCAGTCTGCCAGTGGTTCCATTTTCAGACTCTCTCTGGACGCCTGCAGAGCAACAGAGGGACATAAATGACAGAAAAAAACACACACAGACAGAGCCAGGTATGACACAACTGTAGGTGTGTACACAATTACTGCTATTCCTTAGCACTTTCCTTTGTAAAAAATACAAAATATTACAAGCACCCCCAAAATAATTTTGGGGGGGAACTGAGCAAATTTTTAGGTCGCGATTAGAAACTTTAAGCTTGTGAAGATTGTGCAACTTCCGGCACGCGTTTACAGTGAAAACCTTACAGTTTTAGACAGTAGCCAATAGGAGCATAATGTAGGTCTACCAACAGAACCAATGGAGCAAATCCCAGAACATTTTCACATGGAAATAGTTTTGATGTCTATAATATAGCCTACAGTAGCCTCTATGTGGTGTTCAATGCAGGCCTATATCGCATGAGACTTCTAAAAAAATGTTCCCATTATGAAGGGCTTGACATTATTACTTTTACTTGGTCTGTAACACCATGGGCCATAATAGGCGACTGTAAATTGCATTGTATGATGCAAGAAAACACTTTACAAAATACAAGTCATTATTACCATACAGAGAATTAGACAATGTAGGCTACCCCTCTGCCTATTGGGATATTCAAGCCCGTCTCAAAATACAACACTGCACCTTTAATTAAGGAATTAGCTTTTTACCTGACTGGTTTTTCAAAAGACAGCTTGAAATGTAGCCTCCGTGTTATGTGCTCTTGTAGGAAGCAGTAACTTCCCAGTGCAGACCTATATCTATAACTGGGCTAATAACTCGTACACCCGCGCTCTGAACTGATCTGAAAAGGGCATTCACTCCCAGGTGATTGAAAGACTGCTCGTGGGCTACTACCCCTGTTGCGCTCTGGCTACAACAAAATCACACTCAATTTTGCAAAGTTCCATTTGTTTTGGTTTGTTGCATTGAAAAGGGGCTGACAATGTTGATTCGATCACAGAAAAAACATTGATCTATTTAGCGCGAACTACTGGGGCGAACTCGGTGACGTTCAATCACTTGTGTCTCTGCGAGGCATTTCCTCTGCGCGGCAGTCTTGTGCGCAGCTTAGAACATTGCTTGTAATTATGTAATCTACACAACATTAAGGACACCCGCTCTTCCCATGACATAGCTTTCACTTGGATTCACCTGGTCAGTCTATGATCCCTTATTGATGTCACTTGTTAAATCCACTTCAAAAGCAGTGTAGATGAAGCGGAGGAGACAGGTTAAAGAAGGATTTTTAAGCTTTGAGACAATCGGAGACATGGATTGTTTATGTGTTCAGTGCATTTGAACAGGGTATGGTAGTAGGTGCCAGGCGCACCGGTTTGGGTCAAGAACTGCAAAGCTGCTGGGATTATAACTCAACAGTTTCCCGTGTATATCAAGAATGGTCCACCACCCAAAGGACATCCAGCCAACTTGACACCACTGTGGGAAGCATTGGAGTCATAGAAACATGTTCTTGGTGGCTTTGTACACTCAGTGTATTTCTCTGAAGTTACTGAGGGGTGTCAGACAGACACTAGTAGGACTGGTCCGTTCACTACAACAGCTACAGAGATGTAGCAAATATATTTAGCACCAGTCAAAAGTTTTAGAACACCTACTCATTCAAGGGTTTTTCTTAATTTTCACTATTTGCTACATTGTAGAATTATAGTGAAGAAATCAAAACTATGAAATAACACATACGGAATCATGTAGTAACCAAAAAAAAAAAGAAGTGTTAAATCAAAATGTATTTTATATTCGAGTTTCTTCAAAGTAGCCATCCTTTGCCTTGATGACAGCTTTGCACACTTTTGGCATTCTCTCAATCAGCTTCATGAGGTAGTCACCTGGAATGCATTTCAATTAACAGGTGTGTCTTGTTTAAAGGTCATTTTTAGGAAAAGCAGCCAACAAGTGCTCAGCATATGTGGGAACTGCAAGACTGTTGGAAAAGCATTCCAGGTGAAGCTGGTTGAGAGAATGCCAAGAGTGTGCAAAGCCTTGTCTATGTGTTTGACCAAAACTCTCTCCACTTCAGCGCAATGGAGTGCACAGGTATTACATTCACTGTCCTTTCAGCACCGCCAGCCTATCACCTTTGATGTGATGCTGTTGTTGTTGCTATTGGCGACAGTGTGATAGTGGTGTTGGACTACCACAGGTTGGGTAAATAGTGTTTTTTTTTCTACAGAAGGTATAACCTTCCCCCCAACCCTAAGCATTAGTGGGGGGGTAACTAACCCTCCCCCCAACCCTAAGCATTAGTGGGGGGGTAACTAACCCTCCCCCCAACCCTAAGCATCAGTGGGGGGGTAACTAACCCTCCCCCCAACCCTAACCATCAGTGGGGGGGTAACTAACCCTCCCCCCAACCCTAACCATCAGTGGGGGGGTAACTAACCCTCCCCCCAACCCTAACCATCAGTGGGGGGGTAACTAACACTCCCCCCAACCCTAACCATTAGTGGGGGTAAGGCCCTTCTGGTAGCTTGCTAGCCCCGGCCCGCTAGCTGTCTGAACCTCCGTGTCTCCAGGCCGCCTAGCTACTGACTGGACCCTATGATCACAGGGCTACGCATGCCTCTCCCTAATGTCAATATGCATTGCCCACTGCTGTTTTGGTTAGTGATTATTGTCTTATTTCACTGTAGAGCCTCTAGCCCTGCTCAATATGCCTTAGCTAACCCTTCAGTTGCACCTCCCACGCATGGTGACCTCACCTGGTTTAAATGATGTTTCTAGAGACAATACCTCTCTCAACGTCACTCAATGCCTAGGTTTACCGCCACTGTATTCACATCCTACCATACCTTTGTCTGTACATTATGCCTTGAATCTATTCTAGCGCGCCCAGAAACCTGCTTCTTTTACTCTCTGTTCCGAACGTACTAGACGACCAGTTCTTATAGCCTTTAGCCGTACCCTTATCCTACTCCTCTTCTGTTCCACTGGTGATGTAGAGGATAATCCAGGCCCTGCAGTGCCTAGCTCCACTCCCATTCCCCAGGCGCTCTCATTTGTTGACTTCTGTAACCGTAAAAGCCTTGGTTTCATGCATGTTAACATCAGAAGCCTCCTCCCTAAGTTTGTTTTATTCACTGCTTTAGCACACTGCCAACCCGGATGTCCTAGCCCTGTCTGAATCCTGGCTTAGGAAGACCACCAAAAACCCTGAAATTTCCATCCCTAACTATAAACTTTTCCGACAAGATAGAACTGCCAAAGGGGGCAAACAATTTGAGCTTCTACTTTTAAAAAAAATCCACCTTTCCAGAAACAAGTCTCTCACCGTTGCCGCTTGCTATAGACCACCTTCTGTCCCAGCTGTGCCCTGGACACCATATGTGGACTGATTGCCCCCCCATCTATCCTCAGAGCTCGTGCTGTTAGGTGACCTAAACTGGGACATGCTTAACACCCCGGCCATCCTACAATCTAAGCTTAATGCCCTCAATCTCGCACAAATGATCAATGAACCTACCAGGTACAACCCCAAATCCGTAAACACGTGCACCCTCATAGATCTCATCCTAACCAACCTTCCCTCCAAATACACCTCTGCTGTCTTCAACCAGGATCTCAGCGATCACTGCCTCATTGCCTGCGTCCGTAAATGGGTCTGTGGACAAATGACCACCCCTCATCACTGTCAAACGCTCCCTAAAACACTTCAGCGAGCAGGCCTTTCTAAACGACCTGGCCCGGGTATCCTGGAAGGATATTGACCTCATTCCGTCAATAGAGGATGCCTGGTTATTCTTTAAAAAGTGTTTTCCTCACCATCTTAAATAAGCATGCCACATAAAAAAAAAATGTAGAACCAGGAACAGATATAGCCCTTGGTTCACTCTAGACCTGACTGCCCTTGACCAGCACAAAAACATCCTGTGGTGTACTGCATTAGCATCGAATAGCCCCCGCGACATGCAACTTTTCAGGGAAGTTAGGAACCAATATACACAGGCAGTTTGGAAAGCAAAGGCTGGCTTTTTCAAAACAGAAATTTGCATCCTGTAGCACAAACCCCTAAAAGTTCTGGGACACTGTAAAGTCCATGGAGAATAAGAGCACCTCCTCCTAGCTGCCCACTGCACTGAGGCTAGGAAACACTGTCACCACCGATAAATCCACAATAATTGAGAATTTCAAGAAGCATTTTTCTACGGCTGGCCATACTTTCCACCTGGCTACCCCGGTCAACAGCCCTGCACCGCCCACAGCAACTTTCCCAAGCCTCCCCCATTTCTCCTTCACCCAAATAGCTGATGTTCTGAAAGAGCTGCAAAATCTGGACCCCTACAAATCAGCTGGGCTAGACAATGATCCGCCGCAATTGTTGCAACCCCTATTACTAGCCTGTTCAACCTCTCTTTCGTATCGTCTGAGATCCCCAAAGATTGGAAAGCTGCCGCGGTCATCCCCCTCTTCTAGACCCAAACTGCTACAGACCTATATCTATCCTACCCTGCCTTTCTAAGGTCTTCGAAAGCCAAATTAACAAAACAGATCACCGACCACTTCAAATCCCACCGTACCTTCTCCGCTATGCAATCTGGTTTCCAAGCTGGTCATGGGTGCACCTCAGCCACGCTCAAGGTCCTAAACGATATAACCGCCATCGATAAGAGACAATACTGTGCAGCTGTATTCATCGACCTGGCCAAGGCTTTCGACTCTGTCAATCACCACATTCTTATTGGCAAACTCAACAGCCTTGGTTTCTCAAATGACTGCCTCGCCTGGTTCACCAACTACTTCTCAGACAGAGTTCAGTGTGTCAAATCGGAGGGCCTGTTGTCCGGACCTCTGGCAGTCTCTATGGGGGTGCTACAGGGTTCAATTCTCGGGCCGACTCTCTCTTCTCTGTATACATCAATGATGTCGTTCTTGCTGCTGGTGATTCTCTGATCCACCTCTACTCAGACAACACCATTCTGTATACATCTGGCCCCTCTTTGGACACCGTGTTAACTAACCTCCAAACGAGCTTCAATGCCATACAACTCTCCTTCCATGGCCTCCAACTGCTCTTAAATGCATGCTCTTCAACCGATCGCTGCCCGCCCCTGCCCACCCGTCCAGCATCATTACTCTGGACGGTTCTGACTTAGAATGTGTGGACAACTATAAATACCTAGGTGTCTGGTTAGACTGTAAACTCTCCTTCCAGACTCACATTAAGCATCTCAAATCCAAAATTAAATCTAGAATCAGCTTCCTATTTCGCAACAAAGCATCCTTCACTCATGCTGCCAAACATACCCTCGTAAAACTGACTATCCTACTGATCCTAGACTTTGGCGATGTCATTTACAAAATTGCCTCCAACACTCTACTCAGCAAACTGGATGCAGTCTATCACAGTGCTGTCCGTTTTGTCACCAAAGCCCCATATACTACCCACCACTGCGACCTGTATGCTCTCGTTGGCAGGCCTTTGCTTCAAACCCCTGACTCCAGGTCATCTATAAGTCCCTGCTAGGTAAAGCCCCGCCTTATCTCAGCTCATTGGTCACCATAGCAGCACCCACCCGTTGCATTCGCTCCAGCAGGTATATTTCACTGGTCACCCCCAAAGCCAATTCCTCCTTTGGCTGCCTTTCCTTCCAGTTCTCTGCTGCCAATGATTGGAACGAACTGCAAAAATAACTGAAGCTGGAGACTCATATCTCCCTCACTAACTTTAAGCACCAGCTGTCAGAGCAGCCCACAGATCACTGCACCTGTACATAGCCCATCCAACACTGTTATTTATTTATTTTGCACCCCAGTATCTCTACTTGCACATTCATCTTCTGCACATCTATCACTCGTGTTTAATTGCTATATTGTAATTATATCGCCACTATGGCCTATTTATTACCTCCCTTATCTTACTTCATTTGCACACTGTATATAGACTTTTTCTATTGTGTTATTGACTGTATGTTTGCTTATTCCATGTGTAATTGTGTTGTTGTTTGTGTCGCACTGCTTTGCTTTGTCTTGGCCAGGTCGCAGTTGTAAATGAGAACTTGTTCTCAACTAGCCTACCTGGTTAAAGAAAAGTGAAAAAATATAAAATAAGTGGGGGTAACTAACCCTCCCCCCAACCCTAACCATTAGTAGGGGTAACTAACCCTCCCCAACCCTAACCATTAGTAGGGGTAACTAACCCTCCCCCCAACCCTAACCATTAGTAGGGGTAACTAACCCTCCCCCCAACCATTAGTAGGGGTAACTAACCCTCCCCCAACCCTAACCATTAGTAGGGGTAACTAACCCTCCCCCAACCCTAACCATTAGTAGGGGTAACTACAAATTGACCTCAGCGTCCAGGAGCAATACTGTGCCCATGTGTGTGTGCGCACATGCAGAAATCCAAGCCTGCTACCAATCCCTCTGTCAGTCTGACCACACAACACCTCTCTTTTACCCTACTAAGAGAACTGGCTGCCAATCCGGCCACACCGTTTGTGTACGAGCGACATAATTGTGCGAGAGACCTGGCTTCCCCAGGTCTCAACAAAGCCACACTTGTGTCCGTATTACTGTACCTAGCAGTCATTTGTTTTGCATGGAAAACTCAGTCAACGCTACGAGAGCACTGTTTTTATTGGCTACCACTCTGAGACTTCCTGACTGGAAAGCCAATAAGAATGAGTAGTCTATGAGTGTGAAAGAGGGTCTCTGTACGGAGAAGAACTAACCTAGACGGCCTAGGTCCGGTGTTCTAACCTCTCCTGAATAATCCGGTGAGATAGTTCAGGGCTACAACTAATCTGGGGGTCTCCGAGGAGAGGTTTGAAAACCACTGGCCTTACATTTTCCAACTGACATACATGATGCTAGTGCTCCAGCAGCAGACGTTTGCCTCGATGATGCTTGTTGTCAGGGTAACACAGAGACAGACAGATCGTACACGGGAGCTTTCAGCGCTGCAGGGGTTAGGACAGCACTACTGACTATGGAGGTCAGAGGAAAAAAACTAATATTAATAATAACAGATACATGACAGAAGAGGCTAACCAGGCGCAGCGAGGAGCTAGTAACAGGTAGATGGTTTATTAACAGGTGCACAGTTTATTAATGAATAAGGATACTAACCGAACTAGCCATTTCATAGTCACCTATCCCTACTGGGACTAGGCTGGTTAAACACCGCTTGTACAGAGTGTAGTCCATTTAGGCTAAGGGTAGAAGAGTGTGTGTGTGTGTGTGTGTGTGTGTGTGTGTGTGTGTGTGTGTGTGTGTGTGTGTGTGTGTTGTTATTAGGCCTTAAGGGACATACACTGAACACAACTCTGAATATGGATTTGTGAGTCAGGCTCTTGACACACACACACACTATATCAGGCTCCCAGTCAGGTCTGGAGCATGAAGTCACGAGTTCTGCTGGTTGGCTACTGTGTAGCAACCTAGCGCTGCCAAAAGCCCTGGTCTGCCCTAGAAAGATGTAAAATTACCATCGCCAGAACAACCAAACCCCAAAAATGTAGACGGACGCTTTGGCCCCAAATCGATCCCCACAGTAACGGATTTTAAAATTCGCTACAAATCGAGATATTTAATTAAATAGTGATCCATTCTGACTACTACATTTGTCTTCACACAGGACCACGTGCTGACACAGATCAATCACGGGCCGGCAGGCTACGAGGAGGCTCCCGGTTGACTCTCTCAGGCTGGATAAAACGACTACGTCAGACATGATCCTTTGTTATTTACGACCATTTCACCACAACCCTTAGCGGCATTCAGCAGTATGGAGGGCTTCAAAATCAAATGCTTCCGGCTTCATGTGCCTTCGAGAGTTTTCCAAAGGAACACGTGGAGGACATCAGCACTACTATCTACTGGTTTTAATGTCTATGGTGTAGGCGTAAATCATCTTCACTGCCGAGCCTAACCGCTGAGACAGTACGGTAACAGAACATTTAACAATACAGTTGAAGTCGGAAGTTTACATACACTTAGGTTGGAGTCATTAAAACTTGTTTTTCAACCACTCCACAAATGTCTTGTTAACAAACTATAGTTTTGGCAAGTCGGTTAGGACATCTACTTTGTGCATGACACAAGTTTCTAACAATTGTTCACAGACAGATTATTTCACTGTATCACAATTCCAGTGGGTCAGAAGTTTACATATACTAAATTGATTGTGCCTTTAAACAGCTTTGGAAATTGCAGAAAAATGGTGTCATGGCTTTAGAAGCTTCTGGTAGGCTAATTGATATAATTTGAGTCAATTGGAGGTGTACCTGTGGATGTATTTCAAGGCCTACCTTCAAACTCAGTGCCTCTTTGCTTGACATCATGGGAAAATCAAAAGAAATCAGCCAAGACCTCAAACACCTGAAGGTACCGCGATCATCTGTACAAACAATAGTACGCAAGTATTAACACCATGGGACCACGCATCCGCCATACCGCTCAGGAAGGAGACGCGTTCTTTGGTGTGAAAAGTGCAAATCAATCCCAGAATAACAGCAAAGGACCTTGTGAAGATGCTGGAGGAAACAGGTACAAAAGTATCTATATCCACAGTAAAACGAGTCCTATATCGACATAACCTGAAAGGCTGCTCAGCAAGGAAGAAGCCACTGCTCTAAAACCGCCATAAAAAAGCTAGACTACGGTTTGCAACTGCACATGGGGACAAAGATCATCCTTTTTGTAGAAATGTCCTCTGGTCTGATTAAACAATGGCCATAATGACCATCGTTTTGTTTGGAGGAAAAAGGGGGAGGCTTGCAAGCCGAAGAACACCATCCCAATCGTGAAGCAAGGGGGTGGCAGCATCATGTTGTGGGGGTGCTTTGCTGCAGGAGGGACTGATGCACTTCACAAAATAGATGGCTTCGTGAGGATGGAAAATTATGTGGATATATTGAAGCAACATCTTAAGACATCAGTCAGGAAGTTAAAGCTTGGTCGCAAATGGGTCTTCCAAATGGACAAAGACCCCAAGCATACTGCCAAAGTTGTGGAAAAATAGCTTAAGGACAACAAAGTCAAGGTATTGGAGTGGCCATCACAAAGCCCTGACCTCAATCCTATAGAAAATGTGTGGGCAGAACTGAAAAAGCGTGTGCGAGTAAGGAGGCCTACAAACCTGACTCAGTTACACCAGCTCTGTCAGGAGGAATGGGCCAAAACTCACCCAACTTATTGTGGGAAGCTTGTGGAAGGCTACCCAAAACATTTGACCCAAGTTAAACAATTTAAAAGCAATGCTACCAAATACTAGTTGAGTGTATGTAAACTTCTGACCCACTGGGGATGTGATGAAAGAAATACAATCTGAAATAAATAATTATCTTCTATTATTCTGACATTTCACATTCTTAAAATAAAAGTGGTGATCCTAACTGACCTAAGACAGCCAATTTTTACTAGGATTAAATGTCAGGAATTGTGAAAAACTGAGTTTAAATGTATTTGGCTAAGATGTATGTAAACTTCCGACTTCAACTGTACATGCTGCAAACCACAACAACAAAACACACACACAGACAGACCAGAGAAGAGTTAGAGGACTATACAGAGATAGAGAACATACAAAACATTAGAGAGAAGGGAAAGAGAGAGCGAGTGAGAACGAGAGAGAGAAACAGACACACACTGAACACACTTACATTGTGACTGGAGCTGTTTTCCAGGGGGTTATTAGAGGAGTTGTAGACTGGTATTGAAGCAGAGGCCATGACTCTACAGAGGAGTACTTCTTCCACTGACTGACTCTACAGGAGGAGATAGGGAGGAGTGGTGAGGGAGGAGTGGTGAGGGAGAAAAGGAGGATAGAGCGAGAGATGGAGAGAAGGATAGAGCAAAAGTAAGATATTAATATTGATGAATGAGGTCATTGGGACTCTTGGTTAGTTAGCCCCAAAAAGAAGAACCACATTCCCTTCTGAAGACAGTCACTGCCCAGTCAGTGTCACACCACTCCCTACAGTGAAAGTACACTACTTGGCTTAGCATCAAAGAGACAGTGGTTACTACCACCTGCTATAGCTTATTCAAGAATATTGAGACACAGAGACGTCAACAAAATGTGGCATGCACTTCCTTTCTCGCCCCTTTCCAACAGCAGCGATGATGACGACCCAATGAAAAGTACCTGTGTCTGATCCATCACAATGAGATATGGAAAGAAAAAGTGTGTGTATACTGGTGAGTGCCAACAGCGGTGGAAGCTTTAATGTTTTACAAATATTCTCATGAATTAGCCTACATTGATTTACTATCACACACACACAGCTAAGACTCATCCCAAGGAGTTACAGTAAGAAGAAGTGACCACTTGAGCTATATTTAGTATCACATAGCCTAGTTCAGCAATATGAAACCAACAGACCATGTCAGTTTAAAGGGGCAATCCGAGATTAAAAAAACAAAAACAAGGCAGTCGACCCGCCTCTTGTTTTGATAAACAGCAGAGGGGTGGGAAAGGAGAAAGGTAGGCAGAACTACTATCAAATTCACAGAGCTATGAATGCAAGGACAGACGATCCAGATCAAATCTAATTTTATTAGTCACATGCGCCGAATACTTATAAGCCCTTAACCAACAATACAGTTAAGAAAATATTTACTAAATAAACTAAAGTAAAACAATAAAATAACAATAATGAGGCTACAGTGAGGGAAAAAAGTATTTGATCCCCTGCTGATTTTGTACGTTTGCCCACTGACAAAGAAATGATCAGTCTATAATTTTAAAATGGTAGGTTTATTTGAACAGTGAGAGACAGAACAAAAAAATCCAGAAAAACGCATGTGAAAAATGCTATAAATTAATTTGCATTTTAATGAGGGAAATAAGTATTTGACCCCCTCTCAAATCAGAAAGATTTCTGGCTCCCAGGTGTCTTTTATACAGGTAACAAGCTGAGATTAGGAGCACACTCTTAAAGGGAGTGCTCCTAATCTCAGCTTGTTACCTGTATAAAGACAACTGTCCACAGAAGCAGTCAATCAGATTCCAAACTCTCCACCATGGCCAAGACCAAAGAGCTCTCCAAGGACGTCAGGGACAATATTGTAGACCTACACAAGGCTGGAAAGGGCTACAAGACCATCACCAAGCAGCTTGGTGAGAAGGTGACAACAGTTGGGGCTATTATTCGCAAATGAAAGAAACACAAAAGAACTGTCAATCTCCCTCGGCCTGGGGCTTCATGCAAGATCTCACCTCATGGAGTTTCAAAGATCATGAGAACGATGAGGAATCAGCCCAGAACTACACGGGAGGATCTTGTCAATGATCTCAGGGCAGCTGGGACCCTAGTCACCAATAAAACAATTGGTAACACATTACGCCGTGAAGGCCTGAAATCCTGCAGCGCCCGCAAAGTCCCCCTGCTCAAGAAAGCACATATACATGCCCTGGGTGAAAGTGTTGTGGTCAGATAAGACCAAAATGGAGCTCTTTGGCATCAACTCAACTCGCCGTGTTTGGAGGAGGAGGAATGCTGCCTATGACCCCAAGAACATCATCCCCACCGTCAAACATGGAGGTGGAAACATTATGCTTTGGGGGTGTTTTTCTGCTAAGGGGACAGGACAACTTCACCACAAAGGGACGATGGACAGGGCCATGTACCGTCAAATCTTGGGTGAGAACCTCCTTCCCTCAGCCAGGGCATTGAAAATGGGTCGTGGATGGGTATTCCAGCATGACAATGACCCAAAACACACAGCCAAGGCAACAGCGGAGTGGCTCAAGAAGAAGCACATTAAGGTCCTGGAGTGGCCTAGCCAGTCTCCAGACCTTAATCCCATAGAAAATCTGTGGAGGGAGCTGAAGGTTCGAGTTGCCAAACGTCAGCCTCAAAACCTTAATGACTTGGAGAAGATCTGCAAAGAGGAGTGGGACAAAATCCCTCCTGAGATGTGTGCAAACCTGGTGGCCAACTACAAGAAACGTCTGACCTCTGATTGCCAACAAGGGTTTTTCCATCAAGTACTAAGTCATGTTTTGCAGAGGGGTCAAATACTTATTTCCCTCATTAAAATGCAAATCAATTTATAACATCGTTCACATGGGTTTTTCTGGATTTTTTTGTTGTTATTCTGTCTCTCACTGTTCAAATAAACCTACCATTAATACTATAGACTGATCATTTCTTTGTCAGTGGGCAAACGTACAAAATCAGCAGGGGATCAAATACTTTTTCCCCCCTCACTGTATATACGGGGGGTACCGGTACCGAGTCAATGTGCAGGGGTACAAGTTAGTCAAGGTAATTTGTACATGTTGTTAAGGGTAAAGTGACTATGCATAAATAAACAGCGTGTAGCAGCAGTATAAAAACCGGGGGCTTGTGGGTAGAAGCGGTTGAGGAGCTTCTTGGTCCTAGGCTTGGCGCTCCGGTACCGCTTGCCGTGCGGTAGCAGACAGAACAGTCTATGACTAGGGTGTTTCATTATTATTATTATTCTTTTTTTAAAAATGTACCCCTTTTTTCTCCTTAATTTCATGGTGTTCAATTGGTAGTTACAGTCTTGTCTCATCGCTGCAACTCCCGTACGGACTCGGGAGAGGCGAAGGTCGAGAGCAGTGCGTCCTCTGAAACACGACTCAACCAAGCCGCGCGATGGGACAAGGACATCCCTGACAGCCAAACCCTCCCCTAACCCGGACCACGCTGGGCCAATTGTGCGCCGCCCCATGGGTCTCCCGGTCGAGGTTGGCTGCGACAGAGCCTGGACTCTAACCCAGAATCTCTAGCGGCACAGCATAGACCTTAGACCACTGCGCCACTCGAGAGGCCCCGACTAGAGTCTGACAATTTTTGGGGCCTTCCTCTGACACCACCTTGTATATAGGTCCTGGATTGCAGGAAGCTTCGCTCCATGGGAAGAAAATTATCATTTTAACCACGTTTTCAAACTAGTGTTTGTTTACAAAACTAATTGTTTAGATCAAAACAAGCTTATATTTTGGGTTCTGTTGGGGGTAGGTCAGGTCAGCGAAGCTCATTGGTAGGTTATATTTTTCCATTGGCTAGGCTTAAGTTACATATCATTGATTCAAAAAGTCCAAACATGGACTTCCCCTTTAAATGCTGAAGGTACAAGTCAGGCCATTAATCATTTCACTGGAAAGCGTTGACCTCTATATCTGTTACAGCAACATCGGCTCAGAGAGAAGAAGAAGCACTACACTGCGTCAAGACGAGGAGCTAGGCATATGGCTATTTATAATGTCTGACACACACACACACAACAGTTACTGTGGTTTGGTAAGTGAAGGAGGGTGGGAGGTGGAGGGAAAGGGCACGAGGGGGCTGCCCTGACTGTCACGATTAGCAAGCCCTGATCATACGTCACTGACAGACTACTCTTATGTATTCAATCCGTCAGAGACACACCTCCCCGGGGAGAGAATAGGGCCAAATCAAACCGTTCATTGTTGTTAATGTTATCATACTGTAGGCTGATGCTGATTACCTAAATGGACATCCTATATTCAGTATTCTGCTGACCTCTTTCGAATGAATGCAATATGAAAAACTATTTTGATACATTTATGTGGTAATAAATATCCACACGAATTCTCTAATAACTCTATAAAAAGGTTTACTTTCAAGCTTTGTGCAATTATTAAAAGGCATCATAAGGACGACTTACGGATAAAGGCTAGCCTATATTGTCATGTATAATGCTGTCAGTGAATATGATAGGCCCTACATATAACACCAGTGATACTTTTTGGTAATGTAGTGTACAGTGTATGTAGACTTCTGTCGTTGAACATCTCATTCCAAAATCATGGGCATTAATATGGAGTTGGTCCCCCCTTTGCGGCTCTAACAGCCTCCACTCTTCTGGGAAGACTCTCCACGGCTAGATGATGGAACATTTCTACGGGGACTTGCTTCCATTCAGCCACGAGAACATTAATGTGTTCGGGCACTGATGTTGGACGATTAGGCCTGGCTCATAGTCAGCGTTCCAATTAACCCCATCGAACACCTTTGGGATTGAGGTCAGGGCTCTGTGCAGGCCAGTCAAGTTCTTCCACACTGATCTCGACGAACCATTTATGTACAGACCTCGCCACAAATAGAACAATGAGATAGATATTTCACCAGATGTATAAAATGTGAAGCATCCGCTTGCAGTTTCTATTCACTACCAAATATGGTAGTGAGAGGAAGCCCAGTGGCCGGCAGTGGGAAAGATGAATTTTGGCCGACATTCTGCAAAATGTCCTCATCGATGAAACATTAGGTGTCAATACAGTTTTAGGTTTCCAACTAGAATCTGTTATGAACAGATTAGACTGTTTTGTAGACTAACTTTCGCCAAAGTTTTTTTTTTTTTTTTTTTTAAATCACATTGTTTAGGAGTGCAAAGGTGAATTTAGTTATTGCACATGCGCATTTCTCAGCGTAGGCGTTCCTTAAAGGAAATATGCAGATGTATACTGGAACGGGCTAATAAGATCTCGCTAGCTCATGCTGGGCTCTGCCCACCTCCTTGCTTGTTCTGCCCACTATGACTCATTTGTTCCCATTTGAAACGACGAGCTGTAGTCTATCTTGGTTTAGTTATAAAAATCTTTGACCTGGCTTTGTGCATGGGTGCATCCTGAAACAGGAAAGGGCCTTCCCCAAAACGGTTGCCACAAAGTTGGGAGCACAGAATCGTCTAGAATATCATTGTACGCTGTAGCGCTAAGCATTTCCCTTCACTGGAACTAAGCGGCCCGAACCATGAAAAACAGCCCCAGACAAGTATTCCTCCTCCAACAAACTTTACAGTTGGCACTATGCATTGGGGCAGGTAGCGTTCTCCTGGCATCCACCAAACCCAAATTTGTCCGTCGTACTGCCAGATGGTGAAGCGTGATTCATCACTCCAGAGAATGCATTTCCACTGCTCCAGAGTACAATAGCGGTGAGCTTTACGTCACTCCAGCCGGCGCTTGGCATTGTGCATGGTGATCTTATGCAGTCTGGGATTTATTTCAAGGCACACTTAACCAGCATGGCTACCACAGTATAATGTAGAAAATAGTAAAAATAAAGGAAAACCCTTGAATGAGTAGGTGTCCAAATCATGCACCTGTCTGTTTGACTGGTAGTGTACGTTACACTATATATACTATCATTGCAACAATACCAACAATGTGCAACAGCATGAAAACTCCTTAGCTCTCAAACTCTAGGCCTTCTCCCTATTTTTAAACCCTCAGCTTTGTCCACGACTAGGGGCTGTGGCGGTCACGACATTCCATCAGCCGGTGACTGTCAAACAAATAACTGACGGTCTCACAGTAATTTACCGTTAATTAAAACTAGTTAGGGAGCGGCAGCAGTGTTCGGAGTTTGAGAGTCTTGCATGCCCAAAGTAAAATGCCTGTTACTCAGGCCCAGAAACTAGGATATGCACACAATTAGTAGTATTCAATAGAAAACACTGAAGTTTCTAAAACTGTTAAAATAAGGTATGTGAGTATAACAGAACTGATATGGCAGGTGAAAACCAGAGGAAAATCCATCTGAGAAAATGTGATTCTGTGAGCTGCCTCCTTTTCCAATGAGTTGCTATTTGAAATGCTTAAATCCAGCTCCCAGGATGCAGTACCTATGGCTTCCACTAAATGGCAACAGTCTTTAGACAAGGTTTTCATGCATTTACCTTGAAATATAGGAAAGTAGAAGAAGTTTATCCAAGGAGAGTGAGGAAGTAACTTTTGTGTTTGGCGTGCGGGGCTCGCCTCGGTTTTATCCTTTATCACCCAAGATATTACCCATGTAAAATAATATCATTAATATACATAATAGTGTACCTAAGGATTGATTAGAAACGTTGTTTGATTTGTTTGGACAAAGTTTATAGGTATATTTTTTGTCTTGTATAATGGGATGAGTGGACGGTGGATTTTCTGAACAAAGCGCGACAACCAAACGGAGCTTTATGGATATAAAGAGGGACTTTTTCGAACAAAAGGAACATTGATTGTCTTGCTTGGACGGTGCATTTTTAAGGTGAAAATTATCTTCCCCAAACTTGAAACTCACTCGCTGCTTATGCATGCCAGTTAAGCTCTACAGCCCTCTACAATCCCTAAAGCGGATTAATGTGCTTAATTTTAAAGAAGTTATTTGGCCACTTTAGTTGTGATACAAACCTTATCAAAACATATAGGCCTATGGGCTAGGCTACGATGTGTGCAACTATGATTAAAAAAGTTGCAACAAAAAAAAAAAGGCATTGTTTGCCTTACGCTGGGCATCATTCATAAGTGATAACATACAATTCACAAGTGACAGGCTAATATTGTCACCAATCACACTATTCTTGATTTCATCTAGTCTTTTCACACATATTACTTGGTGAATGGAATTTGGTTTGATTTAGAATGGACCATTATCATGCACCTCTCTGGAAACATGGGCAGGGGAAAATGACATGTCATCTCTGCACTTAAATAGCAAATGGAGGACGCTTTTCCCGTGGTTCCTTTTCATGCCAGCCAGGCAAGCTATACTCCTGTTGTAAATATAAGCAACGTGCTTAATATTCAGAAAGTTGAGAAATAAAGAGTATAGGCCTTGCCTACAGAAAGTTGATGGGATCCAGCTCTTAAGAGGCCATCACTTTCTTCTAAAGCATTTGCATAGCCTATAGAAATGTTGCGCAACATGAGCTCTTGGGCTCTCGTAATGTGTTTAGATTTCCGATGACATTTGCATTGATGTTAGAGTGATTAGACGGACAATAGTGCTGATTAGTTTGCAAGTTTGGTCATTAGTAGCCTACCATCAGCAGCATCGCAGCTTGGAGAAGCAGAACATTTGATTGTCTGAGGACAGCACCCCATGTACTTCCTGCATTAGCATAAAAACATATGACACAAAAGTCATAAAAAGAGATCAAATAAATCGCTTACCTTTGAAGATCATCTTCTGATGGCAATCCAAAGTGTCCAAGCAAGACAATCAATGTTCCTTTTGTTCGAAAAAGTCCCTCTTTATATCCATAAAGCTCCGTTTGGTTGGCACATTCTGTTCAGAAAAACCACCGTCCACTCGTCCATTATACAAGACATATAGAGCTTTCAAAATATACCTATAAACTTTGTCCAAACAAATCAAACAACGTTTCTAATCGATCCTTAGGTACACTATTATGTATATTAATGATAATATTTCACACGGGTAATATCTTGGGCGATATAAAAGGAAAAAAACCGAGGCGCACGCTCAAGGTCCAGCGCACCAAACCCAAAAGGTACTTCCTCTGTCCACTTGGATACACTTCTTCTACTCCCTTATTTTCAAGGTAAACGCATGAAACCTTGTCTAAAGACTGTTGACATCTAGTGGAAGCCATAGGTACTGCAACCTGGGAGCTGGATTTAAGAATTTCCAATAGCAACTCAATGGAAAATGAACCAGCTCACAGAATCACATTTTCTCTGATGGATTTCCCCCGGGTTTTCGCCTGCCATGTCAGTTCTGTTATACTCACATACCTTATTTTAACAGTTTTAGAAAATTCAGTGTTTCCTATCCAATACTACTAATTATGTGCATATCCTAGCTTCTGGGCCTGAGTTACAGGCAGTTTACTTTGGGCACGTTTTTTATCCGAACTTCAAAATACTGCCCCCTAGCTCAAACAGGTTAAGTTTCCACTAGTGGCCAATTTCAAAGCTGAAAAAAACTTGTGTTGAGGCAACCCTCAGATCAAAAAATATTTCAAAAATGTGTTTTACATTCTCAGATAAGTGATAATACCTTTCCTAAAACCAAGAGATTAATGTGCTGATATATGCACATGATAGCATACTTCACGAGCATTCATGACTACTTCTTGCCAATTTAAAATATGTTTTTCATGCTAGCAGTCGTGCCACAGTCACACAGGAGCAACATAAGTGTGAACTACAACAAGATTATAGATTCAGGCATTCACACCTTACATTTTTAAATGCATTTTGTCTTATTTTACTGTTAAATGAACCTTGCAAAGATGCCATCTCAGGTGGGCTTAAACAGTAGCACAAAAAGCATTCCCTCTATAAAGAATGTAAATTACAATAAAGCAATATTGTTCAATACTAACTATGCATAATAAAGGATTTTAGTGTATATTTATAGCCCAAACCATCAGCCCCAAAATATTTTGAGTAGACGTTGCTATTTTGTCTTTCTCAACATAAATCAGTGTTCCAATTAAGCCCAGTATGCTCCCACTAAGCCCAGTATGCTCCCACTAAGCCCAGTATGCATTGAAACACACAGGGATAGTGTGTTGATCTCTAATATTCAATGAACATGAGCATAAATGTATTTTTCTTGTTCAGATTTAAGTTGATTAAAACCCACAAAAACTACAGTTCTGCATATTGTGCATCTAGCTATGGTGTCTTAACCAAGATTAGGAACCTCTGTACTCTCTCCAAGACGTTTGGAGTGGACAGGTATTCATTGATGCTGAGAGAGAAGAATTCGATCAGGGTTGAGGGATATCAGATCTACAAGTAGAGGACAAAAATGTAAACAAATGAGGGATAAGAAGAGGACTATTGGACGACTACTCATGCAGTTAGGGCTGGGGCATTGTCATATTTTTGTCCTTCATTCATCCAGGCGATTCCATTTTTTGGTCTACCACCTGTACCTTTTTAAGACAGTTTTTAAAATCTCCCTCTCTACTGTCTTCAGACAGGCTTTAGGGAGACAAGTTGAACTAATTAACAAGAATAGTAGTACAGCAAATGTGAATCAGCTTTCAGATAATTCATTGAAAGTTATGGTTTTTGTGCATGGCTTCTTATCCAGAGGGACCAGGGTGGTGTTCTAACCAAGTAATTACACACCAATTAATCATGTTTTATTGAAGTCTATGATTAGTTGAATCAGGTGTATATTGGTTGGCAAGATCAAAAGCCTAACTCCACACTGCTCTCTGTGCATACGATTGGACACCCCCCTGTTATAAGTGCTACTTTCATGATGAATAGCAATGATCAGTTTATTTTAATAACTTTAGGGGACATTCATATAATCAAATTTTAGATAAAATGCCAGTTTGTAAGTTTTGAACATTTACATGCCAATGGGCTTAAAGGGTACACTCGGTATCCATTAAGCCCAGTCCAGACTTTACACATTTTATGAAATATTTTATGGCTTGTGATTCTTTTTTTATTTAAGTAAAGTCATAAAGCTTCATATGAAAGATTAATCTTTCATTTTAACTACTTTTCTTAAAAAAATTAGGGCAGTATATGTTAAATGTCTAAACTTTGATTTTGGTGGGCTTAATAGGTACACTTACCCTAATTAGCACAGATGGTCGCTTCTGTCTTCCGTCTGTTTTCTGTAAACACGCACTGTAGCATGGAGATACGGCCGTGTGGGAACACTAACCCTATAAAAAAAAAAAAGGCATGTATCAATTTAACTTTTGGTTTTTCGAAAATTATTTCTTGCTGATGTGCTTCCAAAACCGTACCACAAGAGATGTGCGTTAATGTTCAGACCGAACGCCATGGCTCTTAACAAAACTCCCCTGTATGGAAGACGCCTTCATCCAATGCAAGGGAACTGAGAGTCATGATCGAGGGCTAGAAAACTCCAACTTTCAATGTGTATCCAGTCAGTGGGCAAATAGCAACAAAGTTGCATGGGAATGTCCCAAGTGAAGTGAAACTTGCAACGCAACAATATGAGAAATGAATCAGTCATGTTTTGAATTTAAACCATATCACTAAAATGATATGAAATAATAATTTCAGGATAATTTCTATTCTAACTAACTACTTGTAATTCCTGCTTGCTGGCTAGCCAGATTCCCAAAATCAAGTGATGTTAGCTTCAGTGGTGTAAAGAAATTAAGTGAAAATACTTTAAAGTACTACTTAAGTCGTTTTTGGGGGTATCTGTACTTTACTATTTATATTTTTGACAACTTTTACTACACTACATTCCTAAATAAAATGATGTACTTTTTACTCCATACATTTTCCCTGCCACCCAAAAGTACTCCTTAGATTTCGAACTCTTAGCTGGACAGGAAAATTGTCAAATTCAAAACACCTCAAGGGAACATCCCTGGTCATCCCTATTGCCTCTGATCTGGCAGACTCACTAAACACAAATGCCTAGTTTGTAAATTATGTCTGAGTGTTGCAGCGTGTCCCTGGCTATCCGTAAATTTGTGAAATGATTTACACTTTTACTTTTGATACTTAAGTATATTTTTAGCAATAACTTTTACATGTAAACCCAAATACGTTTAGACTTTTATTCAAGTAGTATTTGTTTTGCTGGGTAACTTTCACTGGAGTCATTTTCTATAAAAAGGTATCTTTACTTTTACTCAAGTATGACAATTTGGTACTTTTTCCACCACTGGTTTACAACATTAAATGCCTCAACAAACTCGCCTAGTTGCCCCGAAGCTAGTGAGGCGTAGGATAAATGGAATGCGAAACTAGCTTCAATGTTGTGTGGAAAAAAAACATGTTCTGCTTCAACCCTAAAGACGTTACGGCACAAAGAGCATTGTAAACACAAGCAATAACTACCAAGTGGACTGAATTGAACCAAATGAAGGCTTCAAACAGACGACAAGCCAACTTGTCCAACTTCGCCCAGTACAGACATCACGGAGCGAGTCGCGACCAGGAAACAGCGAAGGCCAGAAAAACAAACCGATAGATACTTTACAACTCAAATAAGACCATTTCTTTCGTCTCAGCACAATGTAACATCAACCAACCGCTGCCGAAAAGCTCACAAAATGTCTACGCCGTGGTTTTTTCCTCGTGATTGATGTTACTTACCCACAAACTGCTATTCTCCGTTCCCGAATTTGTCGGTCTGTTTTGCACCGCTCTCAGGAAGAAGAACTTCACCCAGAGTCACGTGCGGAGCTGTCATGACGCGGATTGGACGGTTGTCAAGTCGGACGCTGCAAAGACTTCAGGGAGTTGTATTTTTCATTGGTTAGTGGTAAATCCTGATATTTCCACCTATAATGGTTTATGGATGTTTTTCCGTGGTGTATAGGCTATTTTGTATTAATGTGTTTATTGATATGAAATATAGACAAGGAAATTGAAATTGTTTTCGGTTGAAATATGACTGACAGTAGATAGGGGAAGTGTAAGCTCATCTATTATGGCTTATCTTATATTAACCACAGGAGGCTGGTGGGATGATCTAGAGGAGAACAGGCTTACTGTAATGGAATAAATGGAACCAAGTTGCCATACATTTGATACCATTCCATTCATATTATCCCAGCCTTTATCAAGGAGCCCATCCTCCTATAGCCCCTCCCACCAGCCTCCTCTGATCTTAACATTAACCCCTTAACTCACTAGGCCTATTACTCAGCCAGATTTACATTAGAGACAGGGAGACTCCCTGATCCTATACCATACAGGCATTATACAGCAACGTATCTCATTTAATCTTTATTTAACTAGGTAGGTCAGTTAAGAACACATTCTTATTTTCAATGACAGCCTAGGAACAGTGGGTTGCTCTACCTTGTTCAGGGGCAGAACAACAGATTTGTACCTTGTCAGCTCGGGGATTTGATCTTGCAACCTTTCAGTTACTAGTCCAACGCGCTGACCACTAGGCTGACCACTAGGCCACCTGCTGCCCCAGTTAGACCACTGTCATTGCAAAAGCACAGTTTTGTCTCAATACTGTGAAATTGTTTCCCTGGTCTCATAAGTAAATGACTGGATTTTACTCATCCATCCATGCTTTCACCTATCCTGTCATGTCTTGATGAATCAGTGATCATGGAACAAAATACATGAGGGAAGGAAGCAGTGAAATATACAAGGAAAGAAAGCCATTGAGACACAGCCGTGGTCCTTTTGATAAAACATCTGAAAGCTGCCAACGCGAGGAATTAAGAGAATGGCCATTCCATGCCCCTGCCCAAAAATGTGTCCAGTTGCATGATATACACTGGATTTCTTGAGCAACTGGGGAATCAAACGGGGCAAAAAGCTTTTGGCAGCCTATCTGGGAACATATTTTTACCTCGCTGGCTCCCTGACTTGCGAAGTTCCCGAGTGGTGCAGCGGTCAAAGGCACTGCATCTCAGTGCTAGAGGCATCACTACAGACCCTGGTTCGATTCCAGGCTGTATCACAACCGGCCTATTGGAGTTCCATAGGGTGGCACACAATTGGCCCAGCGTCATCCGGGTTTGGCTGGGGTAGGCCATCATTGTAAATAAGAATTTGTTCTTAACTGACTTGCCTAGTTAAATAAAAAGTTACTTAGTGAAAGAATCAGGAAGGAGAATTTCCCAGAGGAGGAGGTCCATGTATGTAATGTGTTTTGGTTCAGTAGACAGTGCTTGACTTGGGCAGGAGCTCACCGAAGCTGAATACCAGGACCTCACATTTGTTACTGCTTGAGCTCCTGCACCTCCTTTAAACTATTAGCTCAAAAGTATTGTGGAGCTCCTGCACCTAAGTGTAAACAGTACCGGCAGGGCACTTATTTCAGTCCAAGTCAAGCACTGTCAGTAGGCAGAGTTTATGTCCATAGGTTTGTGTCATAGCCTACATAGTAAGGGCAAGAGTTCTTTCTGGTCAGGCCAAGCATGCCAGGAAAAACTCCTGATCCTAATTATATACTACAGTTAAAACAAGGAGCATTTCCTGATCAATGACCTCACCAGGCCCTAGTCATAGGCAGCCCATGTTACTGGGGTTCAGAAAGTGATTTCCACAGTGGGCAACATTCATTATGACATCATATCAACCAGTTTTAGATTCATTATGACATCATATCAACCAGTTTTACATTCATTATGACAACATATCAACCAGTTTTACATTTATGACATCATATCAACCAGTATTACATTCATTATGATGTTCTGTAATTTCAACCATGTTTTGCCCAGCCAGGTCACCTGTTATACAAGTCAGTATTCAACGTCCATCCATGTCGGGGCGGCAGATAGCCTAGTGGTTAGAGTGTAGGACTTGTAACCAGAGGGTTGCAAGTTCGAATTCCAGAGCTTACAAGGAAAAAATCTGTTGTTCTTCCCCTGAACAAGGCAGTTAACCCACTGTTCCCCGGGAGCCGAAGACGTGGATGTCGATTAAGGCAGCCCCCTGCACCTCTCTGATTCAGAGGGGTTGGGTTAAATGTGGAAGACACATTTCAGTTGAAGGCATTTGGTTGTACAACTGACTAATAATGGTGACTTTGATGTCTGAGGAGATGACATGGAAACTGACCACTAGGGGCAACAGTGAGTGATGTTACCTTCAAGTAGGTTTGAGTTTTGATAGGGTGTTGTGGATGAGGATGGGAGTAAGCATAGAAATTAGCTTATTATTAAAAACATTTAAGCCTATCCCAAACCTTAACCTTTACCTTTACCATTCATAGTTAATGCCTAACTAAGAATTTTGAGTTAATCCCTGAACGTAATTTTAACCTTAACCTTACATTTGGAACAACTTTGAAATTTGACGTTTGAAAAACATGGATGAATGTCTAATTCTGGAGTGAGATGAGAGCTGGCAGGTTTTCCCTGCTGGGTTAGCCTTTATTCTCTTAGCTGCTGACACAGTGGAAGAAATACAGTACATCTGTAGATTGAATGTGACAAACAGTCCTAACATGGTGGAATCAAAACCAGGTGCCTGTATACACACACACACACACACACACACAGTGAGAACTATAGAAAACAGAACTGATACTTGTCAGATATATAAACGCCCAGGTGTTGCTATAGACAGGCTGTTGGAATGCGGAGAGTTCCATCTGCAATTCCTGTGAGGTTTTATTCATAATAATAAAATGTGAAGTGATACATGTTTCACGTTGCCTGTGAGGATTTTATCCATGAAAGGCAACCATGAAGCAGCCAGACGGTCAGTTAGCTTGTTCTCTATGACCTGAAACACACGCACACACACGCACGCACACACACACACACATACAGGCAAAAGACACCTCAACATGCATTTTGTTACAAATAAACTCAGCAAAAAAAAAGAAACGTCCTCTCACTGTCAACTGCGTTTATTTTCAGCAAACATAACATGTGTAAATATTTGTATGAACATAACAAGATTCAACAACTGAGACATAAACTGAACAAGTTCCACAGACATGTGACTAACAGAAATTGAATAATGTGTCCCTGAACAAAGGGGGGGGTCAAAATCAAAAGTAACAGTTGGTATCTGGTGTGGCCACCAGCTGCATTAAGTACTGCAGTGCATCTCCTCCTCATGGACTGCACCAGATTTGCCAGTTCTTGCTGTGAGATGTTACCCCACTCTTCCACCAAGGCACCTGCAAGTTCCCAGACATTTTTGGGGGGAATGGCCCTAGCCCTCACCCTCCGATCCAACAGGTCCCAGATGGGCTCAATGGGATTGAAATCCGGGCTCTTCGCTGGCCATGGCAGAACACTGACATTCCTGTCTTGCAGGAAATCACGCACAGAATGAGCAGTATGGCTGGTGGCATTGTCATGCTGGAGAGTCATGTTAGGATGAGCCTGCAGGAAGGGTACCACATGAGGGAGGAGGATGTCTTCCCTGTAACACACAGCGTTGAGATTGCCTGCAATGACAACAAGCTCAGTCCGATGATGCTGTGACACGGTCTGAGTACTGATGGAGGGATTGTGCGTTCCTGGTGTAACTCGGGCAGTTGTTGTTGCCATCCTGTACCTGTCCCGCAGGTGTGATGTTCGGATGTACCGATTCTGTGCAGGTGTTGTTACACATGGTCTGCCACTGTGAGGACGATCAGCTGTCCGTCCTGTCTCCCTGTAGCGCTGTCTTAGGCGTCTCACAGTACGGACATTGCAATTCATTGCCCTGGCCACATCTGCAGTCCTCATGCCTCCTTGCAGCATGCCTAAGGCACATTCACACAGATGAGCAGGGACGCTGGGCATCTTTCTTTTGGTTTTTCAGAGTCAGTAGAAAGGCCTCTTTAGTCAATCAATCAAATGTATTTATAAAGCCCGTTTTACATCAGATGATGTCACAGTGCTGTACAGAAACCCAGCCTAAAACCCCACACAGCAAGCAATACAGGTGTAAAAGCACAGTGGTTAGGAAAAACTCCCTAGAAAGGCCAGAACCTAAGAAGAAACCTAGAGAGGAACCAGGCTATGAGGGGTGGCCAGCCTTCTTCTGGCTGTGCCGGGTGGAGTTTATAACAGAACATGGCCAAGATTTTAAAATGTTCATAGATGACAAGCAGGGTCAAATAATAATAATCACAGCGGTTGTCGAGGGTGCAACAGGTCAGCACCTCAGGAGTAAATGTCAGTTTGCTTTTCATAGCCGGTCATTCAGAGTATCTCTACCGCTCCTGCTGTCTCTAGAGAGTTTAAAACAGCAGGTCTGGGACAGGTAGCATGTCTGGTGAACAGGTCAGGGTTCCATAGCCGCAGGCTGAACAGTTGAAACTGGAGCAGCAGCACGGCCAGGTGGACTGGGGACAGCAAGGAGTCATCAGGCCAGGTAGTCTTGAGGAATGATCCTAAGGCTCAGCTCCTCCGAGAGAGAGAAAGAAAGAAAGAGAGAAAAAGAGAGAGAGAATTAGAGAGAGCATGCTTAAATTCACACAGAGAGGATAAGAGAGGAGAAATACTCCAGATATAACAGACTGACCCTAGCACCCGACACATAAACTACTGCAGCATAAATACTGGATGCTGAGACAGGAGGGGTCGGGAGACACAGTGGCCCCATCCGACGATACCCCCGGACAGGGCCAAACAGGCAGGATATAACCCCACCCATTCTGCCGTAGCACAGCCCCCACACCACTAGAGGGATTTCTCCAACCACCAACTTACCATCCTGAGACAAGGCCGAGTATAGCCCACAAAAATCTCCGCCACGGCACAACCCAAGGAGCGGCGCCAACCCAGACAGGAAGATCACGTCAGTGACCCAACCCACTCAAGCGATGCACCCCCAGGGACGGCATGGAAGAGCACCAGTAGGCCAGTGACTCAGCCCCTGTAATAGGGTTAGAGGCAGAGAATCCCAGTGGAGAGGGGAACCGGCCAGGCAGAGACAGCCTGCGTCTTGACCGTAGCGTACGTGTAGGTATGTACGGCAGGACCAAATCGGAAAGATAGGTAGGAGCAAGCCCATGTAATCCTTTGTAGGTTAGCAGTAAAATCTTGAAATCAGCCCTTGCCTTAACAAGAAGCCAGTGTAGAGAGGCTAGCACTGGAGTAATATGATCAATTTCTTTGGTTCTAGTCAAGATTCTAGATGCCGTGTTTAGCACTAACTGAAGTTTATTTAGTGCTTTATCCGGGTAGCCGGAAAGTAGAGCATTGCAGTAGTCTAACCTAGAAGTGACAAAAGCATGGATACATTTTTCTGCATCATTTTCGGACAGAAAGTTTCTGAATTTTGCAATGTTACATAGATGGAAAAAAGCTGTCCTTGAAACAGTCTTGATATGTTTGTCAAAAGAGAGATCAGGGTCCAGAGTAATGCCGAGGTCCTTCACAGTTTTATTTGAGACAACTGTACAACCATCAAGATGAATTGTCATATTCAACAGAAGATCTATTTGTTTCTAGAACAAGCATCTCTGTTTTGTCCGAGTTTAAAAGTAGAACATTTGCCTCCATCCACTTCCTTGTCTGAAACACAGGCTTCCAAGGAGGGCAATTTTGGGGCTTCACCATGTTTCATCGAAATGTACAGCTGTGTGTCATCCGCATAGCAGTGAAAGTTAACATTATGTTTCCGAGTGACATCAACAAGAGGTCAAATATATAGTGAAAACAATAGTGGTCCTAAAACGGAGCCTTGAGGAACACTGACATTTACAGTTGATTTGTCAGAGGACAAACCATCCACAGAGACAAACTGATATCTTTCCGACAGATAATATCTAAACCAGGCCAGAACTTGTCCGTGTAGACCAGTTTGGGTTTCCAATCTCCAAAAGAATGTGGTGATCGATGGTATCAAAAGCAGCACTAAGGTCTAGGAGCACGAGGCCAGATGCAGAGCCTCGGTCTGACGCCATTAAAAGGTAATTTACCAGCTTCACAATTGCAGTCTCAGTGCTATGATGGGGTCTAAAACCAGACTGAAGCGTTTCGTATACATTGTTTGTCTTCAGGAAGGCAGTGAGATGCTGCGCAACAGCTTCTTCAAATTTTGGAAGATTCGATATAGGCCAACAGTTTTTATATTTTCTGGGTCAAGGTTCGGCTATTTTACTGTCACTTTTAGTGAGTTTGGTATACATCCGGTGGATAGAGAGCCGTTTATTATGTTCAACATAGGAGGGGCAAGCACAGGAAGCAGCTCTTTCAGTAGTTTTGTTGGAATAGGGTCTAGTATGGTTTAGAGGCCATGACTATTTTCATCAATGTGTCAAGAGATATAGTATTAAAAAACTTGAGTGTCTCCCTTGATCCTAGGTCCTGACAAAGTTGTGCAGACTCAGGACAACTGAGCTTTGGAGGAATACGCAGATTTAAAGAAGAGTCCGTAATTTGCTTTCTAATGATCATGATCTTTTCCTCAAAGAAGTTCATGAATTTATCACTGCTGAAGTGAAAGCCTGTCACATCCAGGCCTGAGAAGACAGGCTGGAGTGTTTAGGTTTCGTTTTTGGTGTAGGGTTTTTTCTGTTCTAGGTTATATATTTCTATGTTGGGGTAATGGTTCCCAATTAGAGGCAGCTGAGTGTCGTTGTCTCTAATTGGGAACCATATATATGTTTGTAGTTTTCACTTGGGGTTTGTGGGTTATTGTTTGGTCATAGCTTTGTTTTGTTAGACACGTTATGGTCCACATTACAATCGTCGTTCATTTTGTTGTTTTTGTCCCAGTTACGTTGATTTAATAAAGATGTATAATGGATGCCTCGCTGCGCCTTGGTCTGTCCCGCATGAAGATCGTGACAAAGCTATCCTCTCTTGGGGAATGCTTCTTTTTAGTTAGCTTTGTGACAGTATCAAAAATACATTTTGGATTGTTCTTATTTTCCTCAATTAAGTTGGAAAAATAGGATGATCAAGCAGCAGTGAGGGCTCTTCGATACTGTCTTTCCAAGCTAGTCGGAAGACTTCCAGTTTGGTGTAACGCCATTTCCGTTCCAATTTTCTGGAAGTTTGCTTCCGAGTTCGGGTATTTTCTGTATACCAGGGAGCTAGTTTCTTATGGCAAATGTTTTTATAGGGGAGCGACTGCATCTAGGGTATTGCGCAAGGTTAAATTGAGTTCCTCAGTTAGGTGGTTAACTGATTTTTGTACTCTGACGTCCTTGGGTAGGCGGAGGGAGTCTGGAAGGGCATCTAGGAATCTTAAATGTTAGCAACACCTCCGCCTTTGCGTAAATGTTAGCAACACCTCCGCCTTTGCGGGATGCGCGGGGGATATGGTCACTAGTGTAACCAGGAGGTGAGGCCTCATCAGGCTTAAGCCATGTTTCAGTCAGGCCAATCGCATCAAGATTATGAGCAGTGATTAGTTCATTGGCTATAACTGTCTTGGAAGTGAGGGATCTAACATTAAGTAGCCCTATTTTGAGATGTGAGGTATCACAATCTCTTTCAATAATGGCAGGAATGGAGGAGGTCTTTATTCCAGTGAGATTGCTAAGGCAAACACCGCCATGTTTAGTTTTGCCCAACCTAGGTCGAGGCACAGACACGGTCTCAATGGGGATAGCTGAGCTGACTACACTGACTGTGCTAGTGGCAGACTCCACTAAGCTGGCAGGCTGGCTAACAGCCTGCTGCCTGGCCTGCACCCTATCTCATTGTGGAGCTAGGGGAGTTAGAGCCCTGTCTATGTTCATAGATAAGATGAGAGCCCCCCCCTCCAGCTAGGATGGAGTCCGTCACTCTTCAACAGGCCAGGCTTGGTCCTGTTTGTGGGTGAGTCCCAGAAAGAGGGCCAATTATCTACAAAATACTTTTGGGAGGGGCAGAAAACAGTTTTCAACCAGTGATTGAGTTATGAGTCTCTGCTGTAGAGCTCATCACTCCCCCTAACTGGGAGGGGGGGCCAGAGACAATTACTCAATGCCGACACATCTTTCTAGCTGATTTACACGCTGAAGCTATGTTGCACTTGGTGACCTCTGACTGTTTCATCCTAACATCGTTGGTGCCGACGTGGATAACAATATCTCTATACTCTCTACACTTGCCAGATTTAGCTTTAGCCAGCACCATCTTCAGATTAGCCTTAACGTCGGTAGCCCTGCCCCCTGGTAAACAGTGTATAATCGCTGGATGATTCGTTTTAAATCTAATACTGCGGGTAATGGAGTCGCCAATGACTAGAGTTTTCAATTTGTCAGAGCTAATGGTGGGAGGCCTCGGCGTCTCAGACCCCGTAACGGGAGGAGGAGAGAACAGAGAAGGCTCGGCCTCTGACTCCGACTCGCTTCTTAATGAGTAGAACCGGTTGAAAGTTTCTGTTGGCTGAATGAGCGACACCGGTTGAGCATTCCTACAGCATTTCCCTCCAGAAGTCATGAGAAAATTGTCCGGCTGCGGCGAATTTGCGAGGGGATTTATACTACCATCTGTACTTACTGGTGGCACAGACGCTGTTTCATCCTTTCCTACACTTAAATTTCCCTTGCCTAACGATTGCGTCTGAAGCTGGGCTTGCAGCACAGCTATCCTCGCCTTAAAGCAATCGTTCTCCTGTATATTATGAGTACAGCAACTGAAATTAGAAGGCATCATGTTTAATGTTACTACTTAGCTTCGGCTGGTGGAGGTCCCGACGAAACACGTCCAGATAAAGCGTCCGGAGTGAAAAAGTTGAATGAAAAAAAAGTCAAGTGATGAAAAAACTAAAAATATAAACGGTAATTAAAAAGTAAAAACCGTAAAGTTGGCAGGTAGCAAAGTTATCTTAGCGACAAAACGCACAGCAGCACGTAAACAAGTCTGTTAGTTTAGTGTCCTAAGTTTTCATAACTGTGACCTTAATTGCCTACCGTCTGTAAGCTGATAGTGTCTTAACGACCGTTCCACAGGTGCATGTTCATTAATTGTTTATGGTTCATTGAACAAGCATGGGAAACAGTGTTTAAACCCTTTACAATGAAGATCTGTGAAGTTATTTGGATTTTACAAATTATCTTTGAAAGACAGGGTCCTGAAAAAGGGACGTTTCTTTTTTTGCTGAGTTTACAAGATACTTTAAAGACCAATGTATCAAACTAAAATACTAAATACTTTTGAAAGTATTGTATTTACATAAAATACTGGTATATTGAAGTATTTTGTAATTTCGAAATGCCTTCACTACAACAACATTTTCAGTAACAAAGGACTGTGATATGCAGTTCTTTATCTAACTTAGTTGAATGCACTAACTCTGTCACTCTGGATAAGAGTGTCTGCTAAATGACCAAAACGTAAATGTAAATGTAAAAATGAACAATTGCAAAGCACACACTGGGTATAATTATTGGCCTTGTTTTGTGGCGGAGCTCATTAGAATAATACCCAGCATGATTTGCAAGTGTTCATTTTTACATGTACATTTTGGTCATTTAGCAGACACTCATCACACCATAGTGCCATCGGACTTCTTATAACAATGCAGGTTGAAAGGGTCCACAAAATTGTGAACCACTATAAAAAATGATATAGAAAATAATTTTGTATTTTTTAAGTACAGGACCGGAAAGTATGTTGCTACAAAATACATTGAATTATAGTTCAGGCTGGTGAAATACAAATGGCAAAATACTCAGAAGTAATTGAAATACGTATTTCATATACATGTAACATAAATACTGCCCATATCTGCACACACACACTGTAATGACATCAGGTGGAGAGATGCAGGCTACTTTATAGAGAAACATCATGAGAGGTCATTTGTTTCCTGCAGCTAAATGCATGCCAGTTCAATGATGCATACGACCGCCACACACACGCTCTACACGCACACACATGCTTCGCACACACGCACGCAAACTCACACAAACGCTCTTCCACACGCACACACAGAGCTTTTGCTTTCTGTAGACGTGTTGGATGACTGTTAACCACAATCTCAGGGAGAAAGTGTGTGTGTGAAAGCCTTTGGGTTCAAAATAAGTTCAGAGAGAAAGCTTGAGAAGTGAACAGGGTTTTCCCCACTATGGTTCCATAGTGTGACGTTGTCATGAATCACGTTAACTGCAAAATTGATGGAAAATCTGTGTCCTGTGCTCATTACTTGACACAGTAGAATGACCACTAGAGGCCGCTACTAGCTAACATCATGGAAGGTGGAACGTTTGTCAATGTGACGCATGTTAGACAAAGGGAAGAATAGGAGTGGAAGGCTATTGTTTAGACATGGTAATTAAACTAGGCAACACCTCGGGAATGAAAAAGAAGGGAATTATTAAAAAACAGAGTAAAAAACAGAACTTGGCAGAACCCGTGTGAAATAAAAAAGCCAAACGCCATTTATTTTCATTCTTTTTTTCCATCTATACAGTTTATTATATATATAAAAAAAAAACTAATGACAAGAACAAAAATGTAATCACAGATAATCGATTAACCCCTTGTCATGGCTTATAAATCGCTGTCCACCTGCCTGTGTGGTCCTAAGGTAGGGGAAACCCTACTGGGGTGCCTCCTAATAGTCATAACAAGCTTACTCTCCTAGTCTCCTCTCTGTCATCAGCACCAATGTGAATGGATAGGAATAGGAAAGGTGAAAGCAATATGGCGGAATCCTACTAGCAAACCAGCTTTTACCCGACCAGTAATTTTGTTCAGATCAGTGTGAATGAAGGAAAGGAGACAAGGAGAGGAGACAACTCTAGACTATTGACGTGTCCTTATAGAGTGTGGCACAGTTGTGGGTATTGGAATGACATACATAGCAAAGTGCCATTAGAAATAGAACGAAACGAACGGAATTGGAACCTTATGGCATAATTGAGTTGAATGGGTATGGCTGTTCTACTCATTCTAATTCTATGATAGTGCCTTCCACTTTACGTGTTGTTTACCTTGTGAAAAGGTAATACAAATCAAACAGATTATATTGTAGTCTTGGATTGTAATGAAATGTTGACAATGTCTAAATCGATAGATATATTGTCTGTGAACAAAGATATTACACTACAGTAGATGGACCAAGATTCGGAACCTTCAACTTTCACCTCACAGGTATGGAGTGCGGGTAGTGCCAGAGTGAGAGATGGAGAGATTGTGTGTGTTTGTAAATATTCTCCATCAGCTTTCAAAAGAACCCTTGGCCATTGGGGTACCAGGAGTTGAGTTATGTCAAAAACATAACAAATATGTCATAACATTGTAATACACAGTATTACTGAGAAAAAACCCGAACTGTATTGTCTTGCATATTTAAAACAAATTAAAATAAGATTCTTCTAGTGTAAAACAGATTTCATTTTGTGAGCTATAATTTCAATATTTTTTTTTATTATTTATGTACAAAGGGAATCTGAAGACTTTTAATCTGCAGAAAAGAAGTATAAATATGTGTACTTCTCTTTTGTGTATGATACAGTTTACCAAAATAGTTTACTATGTACAAGCCCCCACACACCTGATCTCAATCAAAATAGTTTACTATGTACAAGCCCCCACATGCCTGATCTCAATCAAAATAGTGATAACAAATTGCCATGGCAACATTGGCAAATCACCTCTGTAGTTCCTTTGGCCAATCAGTGATTTATATTACCTCAAATTGATCAGGGGTTGGCTGTATTCCCTGTATATTAATTCACCTTTGATAGGCTCAAAGACCTTATGTGAGAGCAAGAGCTAATCCGAATGGTTAATCTGCAATTGTTATGTTTTTGAGCTGTGAATCCAAATCACACCGAATTACTTTGATACAAAAGTAAACCTCAGATTTGTTGCAAATTCAACTGCTATTTTAGAAACAGATCACAACAACACACTGAAAAACATTGGACCAATTGCATTGCTGGAGGACATTGATTTTATCCAATCACAGTGTGTTTTATACACCTATCCCTTTGATAGGAGAAATCCCTACAAGGGAGAGGATTTCAAACAACTTTATTAGTCCACTGTTCAAGCTTCAGCCACAGAAACAACCAAAGAGAATGCTTGGACTCCACTACTCTGTTGCTAGCTCTTTAGAGTGAAGCTTCTGTTTCCCAGGTAACCACGTGAATATGAGGTTCTGTGTGTTCCATGTGTTCCGCGAGTTTCGTTTTTTGGCCATTCCCTCTTTCCAATATGGCTGCCAGCAATAAGGGACAGCACACCTTGCAGGGAATGTAGCCATTTTGGGGTGGGAGGTTGGTTTAATGCGGCAGCAGCGGATTGGCTGTGTAGTGCTCCGATCACTCTAAAGCAACCAATCACATTCACTGAAACCGTCCATTCAAGTTAGGTATAACCATGGCACTTTCTACAACCTTCTAGAAAGGTACACACACCTGTTATTACCAGTTATAAAGCCTTCATACGCCTTTTATATGCCCTGTCCATTTCACACTCCTAACCCCAGTGCTTCTATACAGAAATGAGGTCAATTTACTGACCCCTGACATTTAAACTTTGACCCCACTCCTATGAGTTCTGCTCCAGGTACTCGTCTATCATAGTGAGGTTATTGAGCCAGTCCTCGTTCGACCCCACCAGAGTGTCAATAAAGTCCACCTCCCCTCCTCCACCACCAGGCCTACCCCCCATCCCCCCATTACTCTGCCCCTGCTGAGTGTACTCATACGGTGGTAGCTTGTGTCCAGGGTTCCCCTGACCTGGTCCATACCCGGGCCCATGGGGATGGGGATGTTGGTGTGGGTGGGGGTGGGGGTGTTTGGCGACGACGGCACCAGAGGCAGGATAGCTAGGTGGGGCCATACCGTGGCCTGGGTGGTGGATCATACCAGGGGGAATGGGTTTCATCCCAGCCAGGGCCGAGAGGGGTCCCCTGGGCCTCATACCAGGCTGAAGCCCCTGGTGGACCATGGAGGGTAGGGGCTGCCCTGCCGTGGATACACCCAGCTTCTGCATCAGTCTCCTGGGTAAGGACGGCACCCCGACCCCTTGGTTGGAGGGTAACGATGGAGGTCCTTGGTGGGTGGCAAAATTGTTACCACCCCCGCCTCCGGGCATCCCCGACCGCAATGCCTGCTGGGTAAACTGGGCGTTGGGGTTCGGGTTGCAGCTTCCGTTGGCGCCCCAACCCCCCCCAGGAAATATTTGTCCGTGCGACTGCTGGTGATTAACCGACGGGTCCATGTGGCCATCACTGCACGGCATGCGATGCTGCATGGAATTCACTAGCCCCCCTTGCTGGTGTGGAGGCCACATTGCAGTCTGTTGCTGTTGTTGTTGGTGTGTTTGCTGAGCGGTAAACATCATACGTGGGAGTGGTGCCCCTCCACCACTATGGTGCAGGGCCTGTCGTAGATGCTGGGGGTGCTGGGGGTGACCAGACCCCGACCCAGGCCCTGACCCGGGCCCCAACCCCCCGATTGTCATCACCGTCCTGGACACCTGTTGCTGCATCCCAGGCCTTGGAGGACCAGCCGGACCGCCCATTCCCATCATGCCGTGTGCCAATTGTGGTTGTCTCATTGGCATACCACCAGCACCAACAAACTCGCCACCCTGTAAACAACAACAACAACAACAATCAGGAAATGCAAGAAGAACACAAAAACAACTCTCTTGTCTCAACTGTTAGTTTATCTTACCTGTGAAGGGTGATAGAGGGGCTGCTTGGAGCCTGGAGGACCACCCATGAAGGCGCCTACCGGCCTGCCCACTTGGATGAGAGATCCTGGGGGTCCGGGTTGGCCTGGGTGGCCTGGATGTCCAGGGGGAAGGGAGAGGTGGCCGGGCCCAGACGGGAGGGAACCACCGTGGGATAGCTGGGGAACACCCAGGGGGTAACCTCCGCCTCCACCACAATCTGGAGGGAGAGGCCGACCACCACCTAGAAAGAGGCAAGGAGATAGAGAGGGAAGGAGATAGTGAGGGAAGGAGACAGAGAGAGAGGAGAGGGAAGGAGATAGTGAGGGAAGGAGACAGAGAGAGAGGAGAGGGAAGGAGATAGAGGGGGAAGGAGACAGAGAGAGAGGAGAGGGAAGGAGATAGAGGGGGAAGGAGGCAGAGAGAGAGGAGAGGGAAGGAGATAGTGAGGGAAGGAGACAGAGAGAGAGGAGAGGGAAGGAGATAGAGGGGGAAGGAGATAGCGAGGGAAGGAGACAGAGAGAGAGGAGAGGGAAGGAGATAGTGAGGGAAGGAGACAGAGAGAGAGGAAAGGAGATAGAGGGGGAAGGAGATAGTGAGGGAAGGAGACAGAGAGAGAGGAGAGGGAAGGAGATAGAGGGGGAAGGAGATAACGAGGGAAAGAGAGCGATGGAGGGAGAGAAGAGTATAAGACCTGAGAATATCCATACTTCTGATTTCATGTCATGTTGAGTGCCTGCTAGAGATAATGAAAGCTAATATTATTTAGATAATACTTACTGGAATGAATAGGGAAATAAAACATGTGACATAAACTCAGCAAAAAAAGAAACGTCCTAAACTGCGTTTATTTTCAGCAAACTTAACATGTGTAAATATTTGTATGAACATAACAAGATTCAACAACTGAGACATAAACTGAACAAGTTCCACAGACATGTGACTAACAGAAATTGAATAATGTGTCCCTGAACAAAGGGGGTCAAAATCAAAAGTAACAGTCAGTATCTGGTGTGGCCACCAGCTGCATTAAGTACTGCAGTGCATCTCCTCCTCATGGACTGCACCAGATTTGCCAGTTCTTGCTGTGAGATGTTACCCCACTCTTCCACCAAGGCACCTGCAAGTTCCCTGACATTTCTGGGGGAAATGGCCCTAGCCCTCACCCTCTGATCCAACATGTCCCAGACGTGCTCAATGGGAGATCCGGGCTCTTCCCTGGCCATGGCAGAACACTGACATTCCTGTCTTGCAGAAAATCACACACAGAACAAGCAGTATGTCTGGTGGCATTGTCATGCTGGAGGGTCATGTCAGGATGAGCCTGCAGGAAGGGTTCCACATGAGGGAGGAGGATGTCTTCCCTGTAACGCACAGCGTTGAGATTGCCTGCAATGACAACAAGCTCAGTCTGATGATGCTGTGACCCTCCACGTCCAAATCGATCCCGCTCCAGAGTACAGGCCTCGGTGTAACGCTCATTCCTTCGACGATAAACGCGAATCTGACCATCACCCCTGGTGAGAAAAAAACGCAACTCGTCAGTGAAGAGCACTTTTTGCCAGTCCTGTCTGGTCCAGCGATGGTGGGTTTGTGCCCATAGGCGACGTTGTTGCTGGTGATGTCTGGTGAGGACCTGCCTTACAACAGGCCTACAAGCCCTCAGTCCAGCCTCTCTCAGCCTATTGTGGACAGTCTGAGCACTGATGGAGGGATTGTGCGTTCCTGGTGTAACTCGGGCAGTTGTTGTTGCCATCATGTACCTGTCCTGCAGGTGTGATGTTCGGATGTACCGATCCTGTGCAGGTGTTGTTACACGTGGTCTGGCACTGCGAGGACGATCAGCTGTCCGTCCTGTCTCCCTGTAGTGCTGTCTTAGGCGTCTCACAATACGGACATTGTAATTCATTGCCCTGGCCACATCTGCAGTCCTCATGCCTCCTTGCAGCATGCCTAAGGCACGTTCACGCAGATGAGCAGGGACCCTGGGCATCTTTCTTTTGGTGTTTTTCAGAGTCAGTAGAAAGGCCTCCTTAGTGTCCTAAGTTTTCATAACTGTGACCTTAATTGCCTACCGTCTGTAAGCTTTTAGTGTCTTAACGACCGTTCCACAGGTGCATGTTCATTAATTGTTTATGGTTCATGAACAAGCATGGGAAACAGTGTTTAAACCCTTTACAATGAAGATCTGTGAAGTTATTTGGATTTTTTTGAATTTTCTTTGAAAGACAGGGTCCTGAAAAAGGGACGTTTCTTTTTTTGCTGAGTTTATATTTCCATGTTAGTGCGGTGTTTGACTGTACCTGTAAATGTTGCCCCCTGCTGGCACTCAGTCATCTGTGCTCCGTTCATCTGTTCCATCTGCCTCTTCTGCTCCTGGTGAACAACACAATATCCCTGTATTTATGTAGGCTACTAACACAAAGACACTGGCCAAAAAAACAAACAAACAAACTTCAAAAAGCCCAAGAACCTGTCTGTCTGTCAGTCAGTTTCTCTCTCTCTACCTCCCTCTCTACCTCTCTCCTTACCTCTCTCTCTACCTCTCTCCCTACCCCCTACCTCTCTCTCTACCTATCTCTCTTACCTCTCTCCCTACCTCCCTCTCTACCTCTCTCCTTACCTCTCTCTCTACCTCCCTAAGTACCTGTTGTAGGTGTCTCCTGATGAGCAGCAGGTTGTTGTAGTTGGTCTGGGTTGGACGGGGGACCGATGGGTCCTGAAGACTTGGGGTCTGCTCCTGGAGAGGGGGGTGGGAGATAATGGGCAGATATAGACATCACAGAGAAGCAAAATGTAGAAAAAGTGCTAATTTTCATTAAAACAAAATGCTTTCCTTTCAGCATGCACATGCGATTTGGTTAGGGGTGCAGAAAGAAATGAATCTATCCAAACAAAGGTATGACTAAGAACAAAAAGACCCACAGTCAGACAAGTAGTTTCCCTACTTTGTTATAAAACACGGCTTCCTTCCTTCCCGACCGGTGTGGGTCGTAAATAACTGCGTGTGTGTTCCAAGTGGTTCCCAGAGCCAAGGCTATTTGTTTGTGTTGGCCCTCTAGACTGTCCCCAATCAGCCGTTCCCACGTGAGCAACTCTTCCCCCCGTCCCTCAGTCGCTCACTCCCTCCAACCCCCATCCCTTTCTCCCCTGGTATATAGCTCCTGGTTATCACAAAGCCAGCACATTCCAAAGATGTATAGCCTTTCCCTGCTGCCACCAAAACACGCACACACACACACACACACACACACACATAAACACACACACACACACACATAACACACACACACACACACACACACACACTAAGCTCTTCCCGACTGGCTTTCACTTGGGATGGTGGCTTAAAAGGAAAAGGGCCGCGAGGGGGAAAGAGGGAGAGATACTTCACTGTACTGCTGTTGAGCCATTATATTCTGTCGTAACTTCGCTGTACTGCTGTTGAGCCATTATATTCTGTCGTAACTTCGCTGTACTGCTGTTGAGCCATTATACTCTGTCGTAACTTCGCTGTACTGCTGTTGAGCCATTATACTCTGTCGTAACTTCGCTGTACTGCTGTTGAGCCATTATACTCTGTCGTAACTTCGCTGTACTGCTGCTGAGCCATTATACTCTGTCGTAACTTCGCTGTACTGCTGCTGAGCCATTATACTCTGTCGTAACTTCGCTGTACTGCTGCTGAGCCATTATACTCTGTCGTAACCGGCTGTACTGCTGCTGAGCCATTATACTCTGTCGTAATCTCGCTGTACTGCTGTTGAGCCATTATACTCTGTCGTAACTCGGCTGTACTGCTGCTGAGCCATTATACTCTGTCGTAACTTCGGCTGTACTGCTGCTGAGCCATTATACTCTGTCGTAACTCGCTGTACTGCTGCTGAGCCATTATACTCTGTCGTAACTTCGCTGTACTGCTGCTGAGCCATTATACTCTGTCGTAACCGGCTGTACTGCTGCTGAGCCATTATACTCTGTCGTGAACTTCGGCTGTACTGCTGCTGAGCCATTATACTCTGTCGTAACCGCAGTACTGCTGCTGAGCCATTATACTCTGTCGTAACTTCGCCGTACTGCTGTTGAGCCATTATACTCTGTCGTAACTTCGCTGTACTGCTGTTGAGCCATTATACTCTGTCGTAACTTCGCCGTACTGCTGTTGAGCCATTATACTCTGTCGTAACTTCGCTGTACTGCTGCTGAGCCATTATACTCTGTCGTAACTTCGCTGTACTGCTGTTTAGCCATTATACTCTGTCGTAACTTCACTGTACTGCTGTTTAGCCATTATACTCTGTCGTAACTTCTCTTTCTGCATTTTCTCAGATTTTCTCCTCCCCTCCTACATCTAATTTACCTCTAATTTACATCTAACTTACATCTTATTTACATCCAAGTCGTTAAGGCTAGCATCATGCTTTAACCAACTGGGCAATTGGAACCATCTTAGAACCATGTTATAGCTTTAGCCTTAGGACATTGAAGCCATTGATATAGTGTTAGTACGCAGGTCAGGTGTGTGTGTGTGTGTCTGTGTATGTGTCTGTCTGTATGTGTGTGTCTGTCTGTGTGTGTGTATGTGTCTGTCTGTCTGTGTCTGTGTCTGTCTGTCTGTGTGTGTGTGTGTGTGTGTGTGTGTGTGTGTGTGTGTGTGTGTGTGTGTGTGTGTGTGTGTGGTATGTGTCTGTCTGTGTGTCTGTCTGTCTGTCTGTCTGTGTGTGTGTGTGTGTGTGTGTGTGTGTGTCTGTGTGTGTGTGTGTCTGTATGTGTCTGTGTGTGTGTGTCTGTATGTGTCTGTATGTGTCTGTGTGTGTGTGTGTGTGTGTCTGTATGTGTCTGTGTGTGTGTGTCTGTATGTGTCTGTATGTGTCTGTATGTGTCTGTATGTGTGTGTGTCTAGTCCCAGAGGGAGTATCAGGTCTCTCTTCCAGTGGAAATGAATGGCATGTCAGCAGCAGGCCTGGTAATGGCTATTGATCCAACTTCCACTAGCTCTGAGAGAGAGGACAGATCTAGAGAACAGATGGAAGGGAGGATAGAGAGAGAGAGAGAAAGAGAGGGGTAGAGAGTGAATAGAGGGCTGGAGACAAAGGGGGGTGGGATAAGAGAAGGATGGATGCAGGAAGGGGGTAGATAGAGAGAAAATATCTGCTTGTAACGTCACTTGGGGGTAACATACCAAAGCAGGTCAAAGCTGGAAAGAAATCAATCATATTTAGTTCAATATCACCTGAAACCAACCCTAAAACCAGACATCCATTTCAACCTCTATGGAAGTGTCAGTTCCTACAACAGCCACTAGATGGAGGAGTAGTACTCTCTCCTCATCAGATTGTGCTTCAGTGACCCTCTGATTCCAAGAGTGGGTCACCCTCTGCAACAGAATCTGTTAGGCTACTGCTGCTTCTAATGACAGTATTCCAATGTTTGTTTCTCTCTCTCACACACTCACTTACTCAAAGGGAATTTGTGCCCAAAATAAAGCCAGTCTCTTTCTCTGATTTTATGCAGACTGTGTGTGTGTGTGTGTGTGACAAGCGTCTAGCACTATACCGTGACAGCAGTGTTCTAATCCACTTGGCATTCAGATGTGTGTTGAGCAGATTAGAATAACATGTACTGTATCAGCACAGTGTGGGACATATCACAGTACACCCACACACACTGTGTTGTGTGTCAGGCTATAGATGCTGCTGCTGCATGTGTGTGTGTGTGTGTGTGTGTGTGTGTGTGTGTGTGTGTGTGTGTGTGTGTGTGTGTGTGTGTGTATGTGTGTGTGGGGGGGTGCTCTAAACAGGAGCAAACAGAGAGATCATGTTGGAAATTTCAGCTGACAGTCTGTCTCCATTAGGCATGTCGTTTTCTTTTCACTACAATAATACGTCTAGTCCTGGACAGCCAATAATACGTCTAGTCCTGGACAGCGTAAACAGGAAGGTCTTCTATAGTCAGGAAGTGAAATTACCATGGGAAAAACACAACTAGAGATGGGAGGGAGAGATGTGTGTGTGTGTGTGTGTGTACGGGGTACAGTCTCCAGTGCGATTGTGAGCATAGACAGAGTGTCTGTGTCCCAGATGGCACCCTATTCCATGTGTAGTGCACAACTTTTGAACTAGAGCCCTGAGAGCCCTATGTGCCCTGGTCATGTGCACTACATAGTGAAGAGGGCTCCGTTTGGGACACAAACAGACGGTGAATCAGGCAACTATCTTTGTCATGCAACTCTACCTGACCTTGCTGCAACCAACTACATCTGGGGCACACACACACACACACACACACACACACACACACACACACACACACACACACACACACACACACACACACACACACACACACACACACACACACACACACACACACACACACACACACACATTATGTTCTATCCTTGTGGGGACCTAACATGTATTTCCATTTAAAATCCTATTTTCCCTAAGCACTAACCGCTTACCGTAATTGTAACCCTAAAACTAAACTTAACCCCTAAGCTTCAAATAGCCTTTGTCCTCATGGGGACGTGGGAAATGTCCCAACGAGGGAGAGTTTTCCTTGTTGTGGGGACTTTGGGGGATTTTAGGTCCCAACAAGGATAGAAGAACCAACCAACCCACACAAACACACACACACAAACACACACACACGCACGCACACACGCACGCACGCACGCACGCACACAGACTGGGATAGACTGCTAAGGCTCAACTCGCTATACACACATACTCTGGGTAGAGACACTGACACACACATCAGTGTTTTGTAACTCATCCGGTGTGTTTTTGAATAACATTGATCCAGCTGTCAGAACAGACAGTTTGACTGCTGCTAACGCTTCAGAGACTTCATCTCCACGGCAACACTCTACACTTCAGTTAGGAACTACTGCACTAGGAAATATACACTACTTCACCAAGTAGACCCTCCACTTTACTGTCTATACTACTACTACACTAAGAAGTACACACTACTGCACTTAGAAGTACACATTACTGTACTATGAAGGACACACCACAGCAGAAGTACAAGGTGGGTCTTAATAGCTATTCCTTTGAAGTGTAGTCAAGTAGTGTACACTACAGAGGTGGATGGGATGGAATGTACTCTTTCTATCATGCGCTGAAGACAACGATAACAGGGCTGTATATGACGTGTGTATCTTTTTAATCACATAATGAAATTACAGTGAATCAATCAATGGTTCCTCGTGGCTAATGCTAACTGGAGCTCCAGCGCTACAGGGGGGTGCCTGCCTGATGTCAGCCCAGCAAGGGGGCTCGATGTGGGGCAGGGGGCTGTAACGTGGCTGGGTATGTGGTGTGAGAAAGGAGAGCGGGGGGTATAGTGTTTTGCATTAGCAGTCTGCCCCAGAGTCTGTGTGTGTGTGAGTGTGTGTGTCTGTGTGTTCTAGCCAGCTTTGTGTGTGTGTGGTGTGTGCGCGCATGTGTCTGAGCAGAGCATGTGTGTGTGTTGTGTGTGTGTGTGTGTGTGAGGGGGATGTTAATGAATGTGATGCCTGACCTAGTTCCACACTGCAGACATGACAGGAGCTACCGCCCACTCATCCTTCTCTCTCTCTCTCTCCTTTTCTCTCTCTCTTCTTTATTCTCTCTCTCCTATATTCTCTCTCTCTCTCTCTCTCTCTCTCTCTCTCTCTCTCTCTCTCTCTGTCTCTCTCTCTCTCTCTCTCTCTCTCTCTCTCTCTCTCTCTCTCTCTCTCTCTCTCTCCTTTATTCTCTCTCTCTCTCTTTGTGTATATGTCTCTTTGTACATGTCTGTGTGTATCTGTGTATATGTCTGTGTGTTTGTACGTGTGTGTGTATATATGTCTGGGTGTGTGTGTCTGTGTGTGTGTGTATATATGTCTGTGTGTGTGTGTGTAGACTGGCACAGTGTGTGTGTAGACTGGCACAGTGTGTGTGTGTAGACTGGCACAGTGTGTGTGTAGATTGGCACAGTGTGTGTGTGTAGACTGGCACAGTGTGTGTGTGTAGACTGGCACAGTGTGTGTGTGTAGACTGGCACAGTGTGTGTGTAGATTGGCACAGTGTGTGTGTGTAGACTGGCACAGTGTGTGTGTAGATTGGCACAGTGTGTGTGTGTAGATTGGCACAGTGTGTGTGTAGACTGGCACAGTGTGTGTGTGTAGACTGGCACAGTGTGTGTGTAGACTGGCACAGTGTGTGTGTGTTTGTGACTAGGATAGAGAGAGAGAAACTGGCAGGATGGTTGTGACTGTGGCATACTGCACCAGTGGTTACAGACTGGCATAAGGTAATATGGGCAAACACAGACATGCCCCCATTACACACACACACACGCACACACACCAACGAGCTGGCAGGATGCCTTGGCATTGGACTGGCATAGGGGGGAGAGAAAAAGAGAGGAAGAGGGGAGAGAGAGAGAGAAACAGAGAGGAAGGGTAAGAGCCAGTCAGGCTTGGTTGGTTGGAGAAAGGGAATGGGGAACTTCAAATTAGACACATTTGGATAACTCTCACTTTCCTCTTTGAAAACGAGGAAGAGAAAAAAAGAGGGAGAGAGAGAGACAGAGGAATAGGTCTCTCTCTCTCTCTCTCTCTCTCTCTCTCTCTCTCTCTCTCTCTCTCTCTCTCTCTCTCTCTCTCTCTCTCTCTCTCTCTCTCTCTCTCTCTCTCTCTCTCTCTCTCTCTCTCTCTCTCTCTCTCTCTCTCTCTCTCTCTCTCTCTCTCTCTCTCTCTCTCTCTCTCTCTCTCTCTCTCTCTCTCTCTCTCTCTCTCTCTCTCAGTGCTTTGAAGCAGTAATCTATCCTGGGACTGTTTAAAACACTGCCTGTCTCTAACACACACTCAAATTCCCCCACTGTTACTGGCATACTCTCCTTCTTCCTCTCTTCTCCTTCTATGTAGTAATAAGAAATGACATACACTGAGTGGACAAGTGCTCTTTCCATGACATAGACTGACCAGGTGAATCCTGGTGAAATCTATGATCCCTTATTGATGTCACTTGTTAAATCCACTTCAATCAGTGTAGATGAAGGGGAGAGACAGGTTAAAGAAGAATATTTAAGCCTTGAGACCATTGAGACGTGAATTGTGTGTGTGTGCCATTCAGAGGGTAAATGGACAAGAAAAAAGATGTAAGTGCCTTTGAACAGGGTATGGTAGAAGGTGCCAGGTGCACCGGCTTGAGTGTGTCAAGAACTGCAATGCTGCTGGGTTTTTCATGCTCAACAGATTCCCATTTCAGTCAGCAATTAAATATTAGGAAGGTGTTTTTAATGTTTTGTGTACTCAGTGTAGACTCTGATACGCAGACACACTGTCCAACCTCTCTCTCGCTCTCTCTTTCTATCTCTCCTTTATTCTCTCTCTCTCTCCTTTATCCTCTCTCTCTCTATCTCTCTCTCTCTCTCTCTCTCTGCCTCTCTCTCTCCCTCTCTTCCTCTCTCTCTCTCCAATGACTCTCCCACCCTCCTTCCTCTTTATAACTTTCTTCTATCTCCTAACCCTAAACCAAATCTAGCTCCTAACCTTAACCCTAACCCTAGCTCCTAACCCTAACCCTAGCTCCTAACCCTAACCCTAGCTCCTAACCCTAACCCTAAACCTAGCTCCTAACCCTAAACCTAACCCTAGCTCCTAACCCTAACCCTAAACCTAACCCTAGCTCCTAACCCTAGCTCTTAAGCCTAAACCTTAGCTCCTAACCCTAGCTCCTAACCCTAGCTCCTAACCCTAAACCTAACCCTAACCCTAGCTCTTAAGCCTAAACCTTAGCTCCTAACCCTAGCTCCTAACCCTAGCTCCTAACCCTAAACCTAACCCTATCTCCTAACCCTAAACCAAATCTAGCTCCTAACCTTAACCCTAACCCTAGCTCCTAACCCTAACCCTAGCTCCTAACCCTAACCCTAATCCTAGCTCCTAACCCTAGCTCCTAACCCTAACCCTAACCCTAGCTCCTAACCCTAGCTCTTAAGCCTAAACCTTAGCTCCTAACCCTAGCTCCTAACCCTAGCTCCTAACCCTAAACCTAACCCTAACCCTAACCCTAGCTCCTAACCCTAGCTCTTAAGCCTAAACCTTAGCTCCTAACCCTAGCTCCTAACCCTAAACCTATTCCTAAACCTAGCTCCTAACCCTAACACTAATTCTAACCTTGACCCTAAACCCCTTAGAAATAGCCTTTGACCTTGTGGCGACCAACTAAATGTCCCCAGTTGGTCAAATCTTTGTTTCTTTACTGTTGTGGGGACTTCTGGTCACAAGAATAGTTAAACACATCCACACACACACACCAAGGTCAACTGGTCTACAACAGCAATACTACTATACATCAGACAGACAACATAACATACATTCACTATCTATCCGTCTATATATGTCCGTCTATCTATCCGTCTGTGTGTGTGTGTCTGGTAGCTGGACAGTTGTGTATTCCCACCGACAGAGACCAGACTATGTCAGTATGCATTCGTCATCTCTCTCTCTCTCTGTCTGTCTGTCTGTCTGTCTCTATCAGAGCAGCTGTAGTGTAGCACTCTCTGAAAGAGCAGTAATAGCATTATGTTCTGTAAGAGCCAACCGTGTGTTACAGTTGGAGCATCAGACTTATTCCCTCTGACAGCAGGCTGCCTGGAAGCTCTCCAGATCACGCTGAGGAGAGAAGAAACAGAGGAGAGAGAGAGAGGAAGAGAGGGTGGGGGAGATGGAGGAAGCTAAGAGAGTGAGGGAGAGAAAGAAGGAAGAGAAGACTAGAAGAGAAATGGAAAGATGGAAAAGAGAGGTTGGTTCGTGAAAGAAAGGTGGCTGGAGAGAAGGGTGCAGATAGTGAGAGGGGAGAGAGGATAGAGGGATAGAGAGAGTGAGGGGACAGAGAGAGAGGGAGGAGAGGATAGAGGGAGTGGGGGGAAAGAGAGAGAGGGAGGAGAGGATAGAGAGAGTGAGGGGACAGAGAGAGAGGGAGGAGAGGATAGAGGGAGTGGGGGGAAAGAGAGAGAGGGAAGAGAGGATAGAGGGATAGAGAGAGTGAGGGGAAAGAGAGAGAGAGAGAGAGAGAGAGAGAGAGAGAGAGAGAGAGAGAGAGAGAGAGAGAGAGAGAGAGGGAGGTGTATAAATAATGTAGAGGTCTATAATGACTGGGGGACAGACTAACCACTGCTGTTTACAGACACATAGTGCAGCACGTCACACACCACACACACACACACACACACGTACACATGCAAGCAATCACGCACGCACAGACACTGCTCTCTCTCTGTAACGACTTGTCTAAATTGAGTATAAATAATGAATAGGTCTTCCTCTAATAGCTTCACACTGGAACAACAAGGACTGAGTGCCTCTATACACACTCACACACAATGCAGCACGACACACAGTCCCAAGTGTGTGTGTGTGTGTTTTGTATGTGTGTGTGGGTGTGTGTGTGTTTGTATGTGTGTGTGTACAGTACCAGTCAAAAGTTTGGACACCAACACATTCAAGGGTTTTTACCATAGAATAATAGTGAAGACATCAAAACTATGAAATAATATGGAATCATGTAGTAACCAAAAAAAGTGTTAAAGAAATCAAAATATATTTAAGATTTTAGATTCTTCAAAGTAGCCACCCTTTGCCTTGATGACAGCTTTGTACACTCTTGGCGTTCTCTCAACCAGCTTCATGAGGTAGTCACCTGGACTGCTTTTCCAACAGTCTTGAAGGAGTTCCCACATTGGCTGAGCACTTGTTGGCTGCTTTTCCTTCACTCTGTGGTACAACTCATCCCAAACCATCTCAATTGGGTTGAAGTCCGGTGATTGTGGAGGCCAGGTCATCTGATGCAGCACTCCATCATTCTCCTGTGATGTGTTGGGTCATTGTCCTGTTGAAAACAAATTATCGTCCCACTAAGCCCAAACCAGATGGGATGGTGTATTGCTGCAGAATGCTGTGGTAGCCATGCTGGTTACTTGTGCTTTGAATTCTAAATAAATCAGTGTCACCAGCAAAGCACCATCACACCTCCTCCTCCATGCTTCACGATGGGAACCACACATGCAGAGATCATCCGTTCACCTACTCTGCATCTCACAAAGACATGGCAGTTGGAACCAAAAATCTCTAACTTGGATTTCCAACGGTCTAATGTCCATTGCTCGTGTTTCTTGGCCCAAGCAAGTCTCTTCTTATTATTGGTGTCCTTTAGTAGTGGTTTATTTGCGGCAATTCGACCATGAAGGCCTGATTCAAGCAATCTCCTCTGAACAGTTGATGTTGAGTTGTGTCTGTTACTTAAACTCTGTGAATCATTTATTTGGGCTGCAATTTCTGAGGCTGGTAATTCTGATGAACTTATCCTCTGCAGCAGAGGTAACTCTGGGTCTTCCATTCCTGTGGTGGTCTTCATGAGAGCCAGTTTCATCATAGCTCTTGATGGTTTTTGCGACTGTACTTGAAGAAACTTTCAAAGTTCTTCAAATGTTCTGTATCGACTGACCTTCATGTCTTAAAGTAATGATGGACTGTCGTTTCTCTTTGCTTATATCAGCTGTTCTTGCCATAATATGGACTTTTACCAAATAGGGCTATCTTCTGTATATCGCCCCTACCTTGTCACAACACAACTGATTGGCTCAAACGCATTAAGAAGGAAATTAATTCCACAAATTAACTTTAACAAGGCACACCTGTTAATTGAAATGCATTCCAGGTGACTACCTCATGAATCTGGTTGAGAGAATGCCAAGAGTGTGCAAAGCTGTCATCAATGCAAAGGGTGTCTGTCTACTTTGAAGAACCTAAAATCTAAAATATATTTTGATTTGTTTATCACTTTTTTGGTTACTACATGATTCCATATGTGTGATTTATGTCATAGTTTTGATGTCTTCACTATTATTCTACAATGTAGAAAATAGTAAAAACAAAGAAAAACTCTTGAATGAGTTGGTGTGTCCAAACTTATGACTGGTAGTGTACGTACAGGGTGTGTGTGTGTGTTGACGTTGAGTGTAGCGGCCTTTGCTCTCGTTCTTTCTCTCTTTCTAAACAACAACGGGAGAGCTTCTTTCTTCTCGATGAAACAACAGCTGTTCACTATCTCACTATGAGAGAGAAAAGTGAAGAGAGAGAGAGAGAGACAGAGAGAGACAGAGAGAGAGAAAGAGAGAGAGAGAGAGAGAGAGAGAGAGAGAGAGAGAGAGAGAGAGTTGAAAAAGAGGACAAAAGCATTAACAGCTATGACTCTCTCTCTCTGCTGTGGCCCTAGTTGGTGCTGACTGGGTTTAGTCAGTCTGGAATATCCAGAATTCTGGCTCCATCCCTTTCAGTCAATCAGTCAGGTACGGAAAGACCATACGTGTGTATGAGTGTGTATGCGTGTGTATGTGTA
>CM059811.1:10675078-10757578 GCA_030435695.1 Brachymystax lenok tsinlingensis | reverse complement strand
ACCACCGCTACCACCACCACAACCACCGCCACCACCACCACCACCACTCACCACCACCACCGCTACCACCAACCACCACCACCACCGATATTGCCACCGCCACCACCACCACCGCTACCACCACCACGATTACCAACACAACCGCTGCCACCGCCACCACCACCACCGCCAACCACCGCTGCCACCGCCACCACCGCTGCCACCACCACCACGATTACCAATAACATTACCACCGCCACCACCACCACCACCACCACCACTAATCCACCGCCGCCGCTGCCACCGCCACCGCCGCCACCACCGCTACCACCGCCACCACCACCGCCGCCGCCACCGCTGCCACCACCACCGCCGCCGCCACCATTACTACCACCGGCCGCTGCCACCGCCACCACCACCACCACCACCACCACCACCACCACCACCACGGCCACCACCGCACCGCTGCCACCACCACCTCCGCCACCACCGCCACCACCACCACGATTACCACCACCACCGCTACCACCACCACCACCAATGCCACCACCAGCCGCCACCGCCACCACCGCCACCACCACCACGATCACCAACACCACCACCGCCACCACCACCACCACCAATGCCACCACCATCACCGCCACCGCTGCCACCACCACCACCGCCGCCACCGCCACCACATCCACCACCGCCACCACCACCGCCGCCACCACCACCGCTGCCACCACCACCACCGCCATTACCACCGCCGCGACCGCCACCACCACCAACACCACCACCACCGCCACCACCACCGCGGCCACCACCGCCACCACCACCGACACCACCACCACCACCGCCACCACCACCAATGCCACTACCACCGCCACCACCACTACCACCGCTTCCGCTGCCACAGCCGCTACCACTACCACCACCACCACCAGCCACTACCACCGCCACCACCGCCACCACCGCTACCACCACCAACCGCCGCTGCCACCACTACACTACTACCGCCACCACTACCACTACCACTACCACCGCCACCACCACCGCCATTGGGCCACACCACCACCACCGATACCTGCCGTTAAATACCACCACCACCACCACCGATACCGCCGCTACCACCACCATACCAGATACCACCACTACCACCGCCACCACCGCCGCCGCCGCCACTACCACTACCACCGCCGAGCCGCCACCACTTCACCGTTACCACCACTACCACCACCATTACCGCCGCCAATACCACCGCCACCACCGCCGCCACAGCCACCACCACTACCACCGCCGCCGCCATCACCGCCACCACTTACCACCACTACCAACGCCACCACCGCCGCCGCCACCGCCACCACCGCCACCACCACTACAACCAAAACCGCCACCACCACACATTACCATTACCACTACCACATCGTTACCACCACTACCGCCACCACCGCCGCTTACTGCCACCACCATATCACCACTACCACCGCCACAACCACCACCCAACCACCGCCGATACCACCGCCGCCACCACCACCACCGCCACCAGAACCACCGCCGCCGTCAGCCACCGCTACCACCGCCGCCGCCATCGTTGCCACTCACTCACTCACCGCCGCCGCCGCCACCACCGCTGCCGCTACCGCCACCACATCCACCACCGCCACCGCTGCCGTTTCTCATCACCACCACCACTACCATTACTACCGCCACTACTACACCACCGCCACACCGCTGCCAGCCATACCGCCACCACCACCGCTGCCGCCACCGCTATTACCGTTACTACCACTACCACCGCCGCCATCACCGCCACACCGTTACTGCCACCACTACTACTACCACCACATTACTCACCACCACCAACACTAATGCCACCACCGCCGCCGCTGCAAGCTGCATTACCACTACCACCATTACTACCACCACTGCCACAAACACCACCGGCCAACCATCGCCGACACCAATACCGCCGCGACCGTTACCACCGCCACCACAACCACCGCCGCCGTCGCCACCGCCACTACCGCCGCCGCAACTGCCGCCACCACTACCATTGCCGCCGCCGCCGCCGTTACCGCCACCGCTACAAGACCACCACCGCTACGCCGCTGCCACCACTACTCTGCCGCCACCACCACCACCGTTATTTCAACCACTACCACTGCCACCGCCACTACCGCCACTACCACCGCCGCCATCACCGCAACTACTCTACCACCATTACCACACTACTCACTACCACTATCAATGCCACCACCGCCGCTGCTACCGCCACCACCGCCACTACCACCACAACTAAAACCGCCACCATATAGCTACCACTACCACCGCCACCACCGCCGTTATCGCCACTACCACCAATTATCACCACCACCACTACCGCTGCCGCCGTTACGTTTCTACTCACCACCACACCGCCGCCACCCTACCACCGCCGCCACTACCGCCGCTGCCGCTACTGCCGCTCTACTACCACTCTACCGCTCCTCCTCCTCCCACACCTACCAGCAATTACTCACCGACACTACTCTACCACCGACACTCTGCCGCAACCACTACCACCGCCATTACCACCGATTATACCGCTACCACATCCACCACCGCCACTGCCGCCACCACCACCACTTCTGCCGCTACCACCACCACCGTTATAACAACCACCACCACCGCCACCACCACTGCCGCCGCCGTGCCGCCACCACCACTCTGCCACCATGCCGCCACCACTACCACGCCGCCGCTACCGCCGCCGCCGCCACCGCCGCTCTACCACCACCCCACCGCCGTTCCCCTCCTCCTCACCACCACCAATACTACCGACACCACTACCACCGACACTCTGCCACCACCGACACCTTCACCGCCGCCACAACCACCACCGCCATTACCACCGATCATACCGCCACCACTACCGTTGCCGCCAATCACCACCGCCGCCGCCGTTGCCGCCACCACTACTACCGCCACCACCGCCGCCACCATTACCGCCGCCGCCACCACAACCGCCGCTGCCACTACCACCGCCGCCACGCTACATTACACCACTACCACCGCCACCACCGCCGCCGTTGCCACCGCTACCATCGCCGCCTTACCACCACCGCCACCACCGCCGCCGTTACCGCCGCTGGCCACAACCACCACCGCCACTTCAGCCACCACCACCACTCCGCAATACTTCACCGCTTCATACCAACACCACCACCACCGCCACCACCACCGCCACCACCGCCGCCGCTCCACCGCCACCACCGATCCCATTGCCGCCACCGCATCACCACCACCACCGCCGCCGCCACCACCACCGCCGCCACCGCCACTACCACCACCGCCGCCACCACTACCGCCGCCGCCACCACCATCGCCGCCACCACCACCGCCGCCGCCACCACCACCACCACCGCCAGCCGCCGCCACCACCACTGCCGCCGCCACCACTCACCGCCACCACGCCGCCACCACCACCGCCGCCGCCACCACTGACCGCCGCCACCACCGCCGCCGCCGCCACCACCGCCGCTGCCACCACCACCACCACTCCACCGCCACCACCGCCGTCCCGCCACCGCCGCAACCGCTCACCACCGCCACGTGCCCGGTCACCACCACCACCACCACCGACGCCACCACCGCCGCCGCCGCCGCTGCCGCCACCGCAAACGCCGCCACCACCACACCACTCTGCAGCCAGCAACCGTGCGCAGCAGCAGTGCTGCAGCAGCTCAAGCGCGCTGCTCGCTGTCAGCGTTAAGCGCTATTAGCAGCAGCAGCAGCATTGCAGCAGTTGCTGCTGCTGCCAGTTGTCCCAGCAGCAGCTGCAGCTTGCTCACAGCGTTGCAGCCGCTGCTGCGCTGTTCACAGTTGCTTGCTGCCGCTGTTCGTCATGCTGCCGCCGCTGCTGGTTGCTGTTGCTGCTGTCCACAGTTGCTGCTGTTGCCGCTGCCACGTTGCTGCCGCTGCTGCTGTCTAAGCTGCTGCTGCTGCTGCGGCTGCTGTTCGCGTAGCTGGTTGCTGCTGGCTGCCGCTGCTGCTAGCTGCTTGCTGCTGCTGCTCACAACCCACAGGCTGCTGCGCTGCTGCTGCCAACCGCGCTGGTTGCTGCTAGCGTTACTGCGTTACTGCTGTTGCTAGTTGCTGCTGCCACGTTGGGTTGCTGCTAGTTGTTGTTGCCAACAACCACAGCTTTGCTGCTAGCTGTTCCGCGTTGCCAACACCAGCTGCAAGTCAGCGTTGCCAAACACCAGCTGCTGTCGCGGTTGCTGCGCCGCTGTTCCGCTCGCTAGCTGCCGCTAAGCTGCGTTGTTGCAGTCGCGCTGTTCGCAACCAGCAGTTGTTGCTGCTGTTCAAACCAGCAGCAGCAGTGTTGCCAACCCTACAGCAGGTTGCACCACCAGCTAAGTTGCTGCTAGTTCATGTTAAGCTGCTTGCCAACATGTTGTTCCGCAGCAGCTGCAGCAGTTGCTGTCTCAGCAGCACCAGCAAACGCGTTAGCAGCTTGCTGCTGCTGTTCACAGCAGCTGCTGCTGCTGCTGCTGCAGCAAATCAGCTGTTAAGCTGCTGCCAACCCACAGCAGCACCAGCGTTTTTACAGCGTTCACCGCGCGTTGCTGCTGGTTGGCCGCTGCTGTTGCTGCCATTGTTGCTGTTGCTGTTACAGTGCTTGCTGCTGCTGCGCTCGCTGAACCCACAGCTGCTGTTGCTGTTGCGCGTTGTTCACCGCGTTGCTGCTGCTGCGCGCTGCTGCTGCCTTGTTAGCGTTGCTGCTGCTGCTGTTGCTGTCGCACGCAAGCTGCTGCTGCTGTTCGCAGCTTGCTACAACACCAGCGTCACGCGCTGCTTGCTGTCTCACAGCTGCTGTTGCTGCTGCTTGTTGCTGTTGCCGCTCGCTAACCCAGCTGTTGCTGCTTGCGCAGCAGCGTTGTCGCTGCAGCACTGCTGCTGCTGCTGTTCGCAAACGAGCTGTTCATAAATGTTGCAGCAAGGCTGCTGTTGTTCAAACCAGCAGCTGTTCGCAGCAGCGTTGCTAAGCTGCTGTTGGTTCCATGCCGCTGTTGCTGTTGCCAACCACAGCTGTTAGCTGCTGTTCACAGTTAGTTGCTAGCTGCCGCTGTTCACTGGTTGTTGCTCGCTGCTGCTGTCCAGCGTTGCTGCGCACCAGTTGCTGTTCACAGCTCAGCAGCGTTGTCGCGCTACAGCTGCTGTTCGCAAACCAGCTGTTCACAAACAGCAGCAGCAGCAGCTGCTAGTTGTTGACAGCAGCTGCTTAGCACTGTTGTTAACCACAAGCAGCTGTTGTTGTTGTTGCCGCTGTTCCAGCTGGGCTGTTGCTGCTGGTTGCTGCACCACAGCTATTGTTGCTGCTATTAAGCTCCAAGCTGTTGCTGCTGGCGTTGTTGTTGCCGCGTTGCTGTTGTTCACGCGCTGTTGCGTTGTCACCGCGTTGGTTGCTGTCTCACCGCGCTGCTGCCAAGGTTAGCGTTGCTGCGTGCCCGTTGCTTGCTGCTTTGCTAGTTATGCCACTGTCCAGCGTTGCTGTTGCTGTTGCTGCTGTTACAGCCCTCACAAGCTGCGCTGCTGTTCCGCGTTGCCAACACCAGCTGCCGCGTTGCTAACACAGCCAGCTGGCCGCGCTGCTGTTGCTGTTGCCGCAACAGCTGGTTGCTGCTGTTAGCTGCTGCTGCTAAACTCGCGCTTGCCGCTGTTGCTGTTGTTCCGCAAACCAGTGTTCACACCGTTGCTGCTGTTCAAACTCGTTGCTGCCGCAAGCAGCTGTTAGCTGCTGTTGTTAAGCCGCTGCTGCTGTTCATGTTGCTGCTGCTGCCGCAGCTGCCAACACCAGTTGCTGCCGCGCAAGGTTGCTCCTGCCGCTGCTTGTTGTTCGCGCAAGTTGTTGTTCGCGTTGCTGCTGCTGCTGGCGTTAACCAAACCGCGTCCAGCTGTCCACACAGCGTTAGCTGCTGCTGCTGCTTAAGGTTGCTGCTGCTGCTGCTGTTCCACTGCTGCTAGTTGCTGCTGTTGCTAGCTGTTGTTGCAGTTGTTCACCGCGAGCAACACTCAGCGCTGCTGTTCGCAAGCGTTGCTGTCACAGCAAGGCTGCTGCTGTTGCTGCTGTTGCTGCTGCTGCTAAGCTGCCGCCAACCCACTACAGCGCTGCAAGCTGCAGTTGTTCACCGCAGCAGCTGCTGTTAAGGTTGCCAGCAGCAGCAACCAGCACCAGCTGTCGCTAAGGTTGCAGCAAGCTGCTGTCGCAAACGAGTTGTTCACAACAGCTACGTTAGCAGCAGCAGGCTGTTGCAAGGTTCAAACCAGCTGCTGCTGTCGCAAGCGCAGCTGCTGTTCACTGTGCTGCGCTGTTGCTGCTGCTGCCAACCCATGCTGCTGCTGTTCACAAGCGTTAAGCGCTGGTTCACCGCAGCGTGCTGCTCGCTGGCAGCCAACCCAGCAGCTGGTTGCTGCGCAGCGTTGCCGCTGCGAGGTTCCGCAACAGCTGCTAAGTTGTTGCGCTGCTGCTGTTGCTCTCAAACCAGCCGCTGCTCGCAAACCAGTTGGTTGCGCGTTGCTGCCGCTGTTGTTGCTGCTGCCGCCAACCCAGCAGTTGTTGCCGCTGTTCACAGTTGCTGGTTGCCGCTGGCTCACAGCGTTGCCGCTGCTGTTGTTCCAGCAAGGGTTGCTGTTCACAGCAGCTGTTCAGCTGTTCGCGTGCTGCTGCCGCTGGTTGCTGTTGCAAGTTGCTGCTGTTGCTTTGCTTGAACCCACAGCAGAGCAGCAGCTGCTGTTCACCGCAACAGCAGTTGCTGCCGCTGCAGCTGCTGCTGCAGCAGGTTCGCAGAGTTGCCGCTGCTAAGCAGTTGCCGCAAACGAGTGTCATCAACAGCAGCAGCAGCAGCAGTGCAGCAGCAGCATGTTCAAACCCAGCTGCGTTGCAGCAAGGTTGCTGCTGGGTTCAAGCCGCAGTTGTTGCTGTTGGTTGCCAACCCATGCAGCAAGTTGCCAGCTGTCACAGCGTTGCCGCTGCTGTTAAGCAGCAGTAAGCAGAGCTGTTCCAGCAAGCAGCTTCACAGCAGCAGTAGCAGTTGTCAGAGCAGCAGCAAGCAGCTTGCTGTAGCAGCAGTAGTTGCTAGCTTTAGCAGTAGCAGTATAGTAGTAGTAGCAGCTGTAGTAGCAACCCATAGTAGTAGTATAGCAGTAGCCATTGTAGTAGTAGTAGCAGCAGTAGTATAGTGTTCAGCCAGCAGTAGTAGTAGCAGCACTGTAGTAGTAATATTAGTAGTAGTTGTAGTAGTAGTAGCTATAGTAGTAGTAGTAGTAGTAGTAGTTGTAGTAGTAGTAGTAGTAGTAGTAGCAGTACCTATTGTAGTAGTAGTAGTGGTAGTAGTAGTAGCTATTGTAGTAGTAGTAGTAGTAGCAGCAGTAGTAGTAGTAATAGTTGTAGTAGTAATATTAGTAGTAGTTGTAGTAGTAGTAGAAGTAGTAGCAACATACTTTACTTTTCTAAGTAGTGTACTATACATGGAGATAGGATGCCATTGGGAACGCGGGAACAGGAAATCCTCATAATGTGGTGTGGGTTTGTTCTCTGCTGTGATAACACAAAGCCTGCCTTCAACATCCTGAGCAACAAGCCTGTGTCCGCTAAACTGTGTGTCTGTGTGTGTGTGTGTGCGGTGTGTGTGTGTGCGGTGTGTATGTGTGCGGTGTGTATGTGTGCGGTGTGTATGTGTGTGTTGTTATTAGTCAATGTGTCTCTGTTCGTTTAAAACTGAAGGTGGGTGTTTGTCTGGAAATAGTGTTGTTTTGCCAGAGACTGTGTGTGTGTTTTTGTTTGAGGTCTGCCTCGGTGTGTGTGTGTGTGTACAGTGCCCCCCCCCCACCTCCTCTCTTCTGCTCCAAGAATCCAGTCGCCAAGACTGTCTGTCTCCATACTGTCTGTCTCTGTCTCTGTCTCTCCGCCCACTTGCACACACACACACACACATACACTTTCTCTCTCCCTCCCTCAGACTGCAAAAAGAGAACAGCTCATATTTAATTCTGTCACTTTATTTCTGAGTAGATGGCAGAGAGAGGAGGGAGGGAGGGAGGGGAGGGATGGAGGGATAAAGGGAAGGGAGGGAGGGAGGGGAGGAGGGGAGGGAGGGAGAGAGGAGTAGGATAGGGAGGGACAGAGATAGAGGTAAAGGACAAACGAGGGATACAGGGAAACGAAGGAGAAGTAAACCACAACACCAGCACTGAAACACACACTGACTACACACTGACCGGAAAGTGTGTGCGTGTGTGCATGAATCAGGCAGTACCCATTTCATTTTCCTCTGAAAACATCTAGTGGAGATTTGAGGCTGCATGCGCCACTGTGTTCACTGCCAAAAGTCCTCTCTTACTTCAATCTTTCCTTCTCTCTCTCTCTCTCTCTCTCTCTCTCTCTCTCTCTCTCTCTTGATGTGCCCCAAATGCCACCCTATATAGTGCACTACATTTAGGACCCAGCCTCTGTCAGCTTTGGAGGAAGGACAAACAGAGAGAGGAAAGGGTGAAGAGGGGAAGAGGAAGAAGGTTGTGGCTAGTTTAGGTCAAGGAGGTTTGATAATGACTGCACAGGCGTGTGTACATAACAGTTGGTACGGGCGTGTGTGTATGTATGTTTATAGTGTGTGTGCGTGCGTGCATGTGTGCATGTGTGTGGATCCTGACCACGGTTCTGCTGACTCATGAAAAGTACGTGTGGAAAGAAAACTGTGCGGTCTCTACGACAACAACTCACACAAATATACCCTATTTTTTGTGTGTCATCAAACACCACCAAGCACAACACAGTACACCTGTGTTACCACACCCATACACACAAACACACCCATACACGTACACGCACACACACAAACCCAGCCACACACACACACACGCACACACACACACCCAGCCACACATTCCTGTGGTGTGTAAATAATTAATGTAGAAAAACAGTCAACAGTATGATCTTATAGCAGGCATTAATCAAGAGATCTATACCTGTGTGTTTGTTTGTGTGTGTTTGTGTGTGTGTGTGTGTGTTAAACCCTGCTCATAGCTACACAGCCCCAAGCCAGAAGTCAGAGAAAAGAAGGATATTCAACTGGAAAAGAGAGAGTGGGTGGGAATGAGGGAGAGAAATAGAGGAGGAGTCAGTCAGTGCAAGGAACTCCCCTTAGGTCCTGGGGCTCTGTTCACAAACACAAACACACCCCACAGAGCCCCAGGACAGCAACACAATTAGACCCCACCAAATCATGAGAAAACAAAAAGATAATTACTTGACACATTGAAAAGAATTAACAAAAAAACAGAGCAAACTAGAATGCTATTTGGCCCTAAACAGAGAGTACACAGTGACAGAATACCTGACCACTGTGACTGACCCAAAATTAAGGAAATCTTTGACTATGTACAGACTCACTGAGCATAGCCTTGCTATTGAGAAAGGCCGCCGTAGGCAGACCTGGCTCTCAAGAGAAGACAGGCTATGTGCACACTGCCCACAAAATGAGGTGGAAACTGAGCTGCACTTCCTAACTTCCTGCCAAATGTATTACCATATTAGAGACACATATTTCCATCAGATTACACAGACCCACAAAGAATTCGAAAACAAATCCAGTTTTGATTAACTCCCATATCTACTGGGTGAAATACCACAGTGTGCGTTCACAGCAGCAAAGTGTGTGACCTGTTGCCACAAGAAAAGGGCAACCAGTGAAGAACAAACACCATTGTAAATACAACCCATATTTATGTTTATTTATTTTCCCTTTTGTACTTTAACCATTTGCACATCGTTACAACACTGCATATATACATAATATGAATTTTGTAATGTCTTTATTCTTTTGGAACATTTGTGAGTGTAATATTTACTGTTCATTTTTTATTGTTTATTTCACTATTGTTTATTATCTAGTTCACTTGCTTTGGCAATGTTAACATATGTTTCCCATGACAATAAAGCCCTTGAATTGAAATTGAATTGAAATTGAGAGAGAGAGAGAGAGAGAGAGAGAGAGAGAGAGAGAGAGAGAGAGAGAGAGAGAGAGAGAGAAAGAAAGAAAGAAAAAGTGGGGAAGACAGAGAATTGAGAGAGAGAAAGAGAAAAAGAGAGGGAGAGAGCTTTTGTGTGTGTGTGTGTGTGTGTGGGAGGGAAACCCCACTTGAGTCAACAAATACGAGAAAGCTGATTTTGCCAGGAAACCCCTGTCTTGTCTTACTGAGTTCACACCACAGAACAGAACAGGGCTTTAGAAAACTGTGGTGTGTGTGTGTCTGTCAGCGTGTTACGTGTGTGTGTCTGTGAGCGTGTTACGTCTATGTGTGTCCGTGAGCGTTTTAGGTGGTTGTAGAATTTAACGGCTCTTTTCTGGATTTTGATTATTAGCGGGTATCGGCCTAATTGTACTCTACATGCATTATTTGGTGTTTTTGCAGAATTCTGTATGCAAGAGTCTCAATTTTGTGTTCGTCCCATTTTGTGAATTTTTGGCAGGTGAGCGGACCCCAGCCCTCACAACCATAAAGGGCAATGGGTTCTATAACTGATTCAAGTATTTTTCACCAGATCCTGATTGATATGTTGAAATTTATGTTCCTTTCTGGGTAATTGGCCCTTCTTGCCTTGTCTCTCAGATCGTTCACAGCTTTGTGGAAGTTACCTGTGACGCTGATGTTGGGAATTTGTATTCGTTGTCCTGGCAAATTGACCTTATTTGGAACACCATTATTTTTGTCTTACTGAGACTTACTGTCAGGGCCCATGTCTGACAGAATCTGTGCAGAAGATCTAGGTGCTGCTGTAGGCCCTCCTTGGTTGGGGACAGAAGCACCAGATCATCAGCAAACAGTAGACATTTAACTTCAGATTCTAGTAAGGTGAGGCCAGACTGTTCTAGTGCCCTCGCCAATTCGTTGATATATATGTTGAAGAGGGTGGGGCTTAAGATGCATCCCTGTCACACCCCACGGCCCTGTGGAAAGAATAGTGTGTTTTTTGCCAAATTTAACCGCACACTTGTTGTTTGTGTACATGGATTTTATAATGTCGTATGTTTTTCCCCCAACACCACTTTCCATCAATTTGTATAGCAGACCCTCATGCCAAACTGAGTCAAACGCTTTTTTGAAATCAACAAAGCATGAGAAGACTTTGCCTTTGTTTTGGTTTGTTTGTTTGTCAATTAGGTTGTGCAGGGTGAATACGTGGTCTGTTGTATGGTAATTTGGTAAAAAGACAATTTGACATTTGCTCAGTACATTGTTTTCACTGAGGAAATTAACTAGTTTGCTGTTAATGATAATGCAGACGATTTTCCCACGGTTGCTGTTGATGCACATCCCACGGTAGTTATTGGGGTCAAATTTGTCTCCACTTTTATGGATTGGGGTGATCAGTCCTTGGTTCCAAATATTGGGGAAGATGCCAGAGTTGAGGATGATGTTAAAGAGTTTAAGTATAGCCAATTGGAATTTGTGGTCTGTATATTTTATCATTTCATGTAGGATACCATCAACACCACAGGCCTTTTTGGGTTGGAGGGATTGTATTTTGTCCTGTAGTTCATTCAATGTAATTGGAAAATAGTTGATCCTAGGATTTCTTTAATAGTTGATCCTAAGATTTGTATTTGATCATGTATGTTTTTGTTTTTACTGTTTGTTCTTTGTTATAGAGCCAAACAGATTGGAGAAGTGGTTTATCCAGACATCTGCGTTTTTGATAGATATCTCTTCCTGTTGTTGTTTGTTTGGAGTTTTCCTATTTTCCCAAAAGTTGTTTGATTCCATGAATTCTTCAATTACATCGAGATGATTTCTGATGTGCTGTTCCTACTTTTTACGTATTTCTGTATTGTTTTAGTGTATTGTTTTAGGCGTAGGCTCAGGTTTTCTGGGTCTCTATGTTTTTGATTAGATAGGTTTCTCAATTTCTTTCTTAGGTTTTTGCATTCTTCATCAAACCATTTATCATTGTTGTAAATTTTCTTAGGTTGTCTGCTTGACATTTTTAGATTTTATAGGAAAGCTGAGAGGTCAAATATACTGTTTAGGTTTTCTACTGCCAAGTTTACACCTTCACTATTACAGTGAAACATTTTGTCCAGGAAGTTGTCTAAAAGGAATTTAATTTGTTGTTGCCAAATAGTTTTTTGGTAGATTTTCACACTATTTTCCTTTCATCTATAGCATTTCTTAATATTATTCAGTTCCTTTGGCTTTGATGCCTCATGATTGAGTATTGCTCTGTTCAAGTAGAGTGTGATTTTGCTGGGATCTGATAGGGGTGTCAGTGGGCTGACTGTGAACACTCTGAGAGACTCTGGGTTGAGGTCAGTGATAAAGTAGTCTATAGTGCTACTGCCAAGAGATGAGCTATAGGTGTACCTACCATAGGAGTCCCCTCGAAGCCTACCATTGACTATGTACATACCCAGCGTCCGACAGAGCTGCAGGAGTTGTGACCTGTTTTTGTTGGTTATGTTGTCATAGTTGTGTCTAGAGGGGGCATATGGGGGAGGGTAGGTGTTTGTCCTCTTGTGTGCTAAAGGTGTCGGGTTCTTGTCCAGTACGGGCATTTAGGTTGCCACAGACTAGTACATGTCCCTGGGCCTGGAAATTGTTCATCTCCCCCTCTAGGATGGAGAAGCTGTCATCGTTAAAGTATGGGGATTCTATTATAGGTAACACATATGAGGACTTTTTTCTCTGTTGAGATAATTTCCTTATTAATTTCTAGCCAGATGTAAAATGTTCCAGTTTTGACTAATCTAATAGAGTGGGTTAGGTCTGCTATATACCAAATTAGCATACCCCCTGAGTCTCTCCCCTGTTTCACACCTGTTAGTTTGGTGGATGGGACTACCAGCTCTCTGTAACCTAGTAGGCAACCAGTGGGTCCGTCTCCTCTCTACAATGTTTCTTGTAGGATGACAATGTCTTTCTCTCGCTCTCTCCTCCTCTCCTCTCCCCAGCCCCCATATATCTCTCTCTCTCTCTCTCTCTCTCTCTCTCTCTCTCTCTGTCTCTCTGTCTCTCTCTCTCTCTCTCTCTCTCTCTCTCTCTCTCTCTCTCTCTCTCTCTCTCTCTCTCTCTCTCTCTCTCCTCTCTCCATCTCTGTGTGTGTGTGTGAGGGAGGGAGGGAAATCCCACTTGAGTCAACAAATACGAGAAAGATGATTTTGCCAGGAAACCCCTGTCTTGTCTTACTGAGTTCACACCACAGAACAGGGCTTTAGAAAACTGTGCTGTGTGTGTACAATGTTTCGTGTAGGATGACAATGTCTTTCTCTCTCTCCCCCATCTCCCTCTCTCCCCCATCTCTCTCTCCCCCATCTCTCTCTCTCTCTCTCTCTCTCTCTCTCTCTCTCTCTCTCTCTCTCTCTCTCTCTCTCTCTCTCTCTCTCAAAGCCCTTTAACCCCTCCCTCCCTCCATCCATCCTTCTGTTTTTAGCAGATGTAGTAGATTAGGAATCGTGCCTTGATAGTAAGTAGGGGACTAACAATAGTGTGGAATAGGGCTCTTCTATACATGACGGTGAACACTGGGGTAAGTGTGGCTGCGTTCCAAATGGAACCCTATTCACTATATAGTGCACTACTGTATGAGCCCTAGTCAAAAGAATTGGGGACAGTCAGTATTTTTCCCTAGTTTGGGTGTTCTTCCTCTAGCCTGTTCTGTTCTGTCCTCCCTCCACATGATTCATCTCACACACTCCCCCCTTAATTTCTCTGTTGCCTTCCCTCCCTCAGCTTTCATTTCACAGTCCCCCTCTTTCCTCAAACAGTCCCCTCTTCCTTCACACTCCCCCATCTTCCTGACTTCTCTATTCACACACACACACACACACACACACACACACACACACACACACACACACACACACACACACACACACACACACACACACACACACACACACACACACACACACACACTCTTCCCTCCATCCCTTTCTTCACTCACTCTCTATCTTCCTGACTCGTCTTTTCTTCTCTCCTTCCCCCTTTAGAAACAGCAGGGTGTCCCCCTCTTGGCTCTAAGTAACCCTCCCCTCTCTCCCCCTTACACCCCCACCTCTCCTGTCCTCTCTCTCTCCCCCCTCAACACTACACCCCCACCTCTCCTGTCCTCTCTCTCTCCCCCCTCAACACTACACCCCACCTCATATAACTGCCTTTTCACAGAGCAGAGCTCCACAGTCCCTAACCACCAAACAATACAGCTAGAACAACTTCAGTAGACAGCAGTTCCCTAAACAGACAGCTAAAGGAGTAACCCAACACAACACAGACATGACCTCAGCCTGGTCCTCACTAGTTACCACAGCCACAAAGTCATACATCCCGCCTATTTCTACAATTTCACTTCTTAAAATCGGATTTTAAACATAACCTTAACCTCAACTCTAACCTTAACCACACCGCTAACCTTATGCCTAACCTTAAATTAAGACCAAAAAGCACATTTTTGTTTTCATGAATTTATACAATATAGCCAATTTGGACTTTGTGGCTGTGGTAACTAGTGGAAACTGTGTAAGAGCCTGATCAATACTCTGGGATAACAGGAAGAAGCACTGACATGTCTGTGGCATTTTTATTAGTGTAAACCAATACTGGGACCAGTAAGTAGAACCAGCCTATCACCTCTTTACGTACTGCAACCAGGAAGTAGAACCAGCCAATCGCCTCTCAACGTACTGCAACCAGGAAGATGAATCAGCCAATCATGACTCACCTCTCTACAGTGCTGTGGCCCTCCCAAGGCTCCAGCTGTGGCCTGTTGCATCGCTGCCATCTGCTGCATCCTCTGCTGTAGTAAATGGGCGTGGTTCGCTGCTACAGATGCTGCTGTTCCCGGTAGCACCCCCATGCTGCATTCCCCGATAACCTGCCATGGGGTTGGGGGGTCCCTGTCCAGGGGGTCCCCCTCCCCCCCCATCTTCTGCTGCTGTCCACCTTGGTGGTCTGGGTTGAGATCAAAGTGGCGAAGGGGTTTGGTGTTAGTGAAGGAGTATGGGGGTTCTTGGTGGGGTACACCGCCACCACCGCCTGGTTTGGACATGGACGGGTGTTGTCCCAGCTGGGCGTTAGTCTGTAGCTGCTGTGTGTTCGACTGTTGCTGTTGTTGTTGTTGTTGTTGTTGCATTAGTAGATTGAGGCTGCTGGGTTGACCTGCAGTCATGGCTTTGTAGAGCTGGCTAGACATATTGTTGTTGGGTCCTGACCCGTTCTGGGTGCTGTATGGATGTGGATGTTGGGTTTGGGGTTGGTTCTGGGGTTGTGGTTGAGGATGGGGTTGAAGCAATGGACCAACATGGGACTTGTCCGTCCTGTAGGGGGGTGAGGGCCTAGTGGCGCCCGATGTCGCTGCACCTCCGCTGGGCATGTAGTTGGCCTGGGACCCCTGGATGTTGGATGAAGTGCTGGATGTGGTGGTCGTTCCTCCAGGTAGGGGGGTACTCTGTGGGCTGAAGGGGGGTTGGGCGATAGCCGGACTGCCTAGCTTCTCTGGGTGGTAGGGTGGTGAAGGACCAGCGGATGGGAGACTCAGCGATCCCTGGGGGCTCTGGATGCTTCCAGCCGGGCTGAAAGGTTGCTGGTGGAGCGGGGAGGAGTTGGGGAGGTTGGGCAGTTTCTGTCCGCCCCAGGGTAAGCCTTGCTGGGATAGAGGAGGGATAGAGGCCTGGGTCTGGTTCTGGGACTGGTTCTGCTGGATAGGGGTGTTGGAGGAAAGGTGTTTGTTGGAGTTGGACGCCATTTGCTGGAGCTGTTGGGCTCGCGATAGTTCGTGCCACGTGGAACCGGGTCGAGATGAAAGGGCGGCTGAGAGCATTGGAGAACGAGCTTGATTCTGAGACGAAGAGGAGGAAGAGGAGTGATGAGGGGAGGCCGATAGGGGTGATGGGACTGGTTTGGAGGGTTGGGGGATGGAGTAGGGAGCTCCAGCCGGACTCGGGCCTACTTGGGGAGACCCGGCCTGGGGAAAGCCTGGGGAACGGGTGAGGTGGCTCTCCAGGTGAGAGGTGGGTCTCTGGGGGGAGCGTTTGGGCGAGTGTGGGTGGATATACCCCGGCCCAGGCCCTTGATTCTGATTCTGCTCCTCTTTATTCCCCAGTATCTTGTCAAGATCCAACTCCGTCAACGACGGATCCGGGTTCTTAGTCAGTTCATCCAGAATATCTTGCAGCTCCTGCTCAACCGATGGGGCCGACGAGGAGCTTCCATTGGGGTGAAAATGTCCTCCACCACCTCCCCCTCCTCCACCACCACCCACAGACCCTGGACTCGCCTTAGGGGGCATTGAGTAAGGCGACCCCAGCCCGGAGTTACCGTTCCCCAGCCTGTTACCTTCCAGTGACCCCTGACTTCCAGGACCTCCATGACCTCCAGAACTCGGTCCTCCAGAGTAAGGACTCTGCTGGAAGCTGCTACCCATGGCGAGGGTCACATCCTCCAGGCAGAGTCGCTTGGTGGGCACCCCGGGACCCTGGGTCATGGAGGTACCGTAGGAGGTACTGTTCAGACCCAGACCTGAACCGGGGCCCAGACCGGGGATGTTACCGGGCCCTTGGCCCTGCCGTAAACCTCCCTGGTAGGCCCCCTCGGTCGCAGTCAGCCTCCTCTTCAGTGATCCAGACAGCTGGAGGGAGAAGAGAGAAGGTGAGTAACACATAGAATTACCAAACAAAATGACTATCAGCACCATCAGACACCACCAAACAGAATGACTATCAGCACCATCAGACACCACCAAACAGAATGACTATCAGCACCATCAGACACCACCAAACAGAATGACTATCAGCACCATCAGACACCACCAAACAGAATGACTATCAGCACCATCAGACACCACCAAACAGAATGACTATCAGCACCATCAGACAATACCAAACAGAATGACTGACAGCACCATCAGACACCACCAAACAGAATGACTATCAGCACCATCAGACAATACCAAACAGAATGACTGACAGCACCATCAGACACCACCAAACAGAATGACCATCAGCACCATCAGACACCACCAAACAGAATGACCATCAGCACCATCAGACACCACCAAACAGAATGACTATCAGCACCATCAGACACCACCAAACAGAATGACTATCAGCACCATCAGACACCACCAAACAGAATGACTATCAGCACCATCAGACACCACCAAACAGAATGACTATCAGCACCATCAGACACCACCACCAAACAGAATGACTATCAGCACCATCAGACACCACCACCAAACAGAATGACTATCAGCACCATCAGACAATACCAAACAGAATGACTGACAGCACCATCAGACACCACCAAACAGAATGACTATCAGCACCATCAGACACCACCAAACAGAATGACTATCAGCACCATCAGACACCACCAAACAGAATGACTATCAGCACCATCAGACACCACCAAACAGAATGACTATCAGCACCATCAGACACCACCAAACAGAATGACTATCAGCACCATCAGACACCACCAAACAGAATGACTATCAGCACCATCAGACACCACCAAACAGAATGACTATCAGCACCATCAGACAATACCAAACAGAATGACTGACGGCACCATCAGACACCACCAAACAGAATGACTATCAGCACCATCAGACAATACCAAACAGAATGACTGACAGCATCATCAGACACCACCAAACAGAATGACTATCAGCACCATCAGACACCACCAAACAGAATGACTATCAGCACCATCAGACAATACCAAACAGAATGACTGACAGCACCATCAGACATTACCAAACAGAATGACTGTTACAAGAGAGTACCAGCACAGTGAGACACTCGATGACAAACACATTCTATAAACTCATGTAGTCATAAAGTCTATAGAAGAACAAAGACATAAAATTAATAATTTCTATTGTCGACATTGTAGCTTTCTGTTGTCGATAAAGCTTTCTATTGTCAACATTGTAGCTTTCTATTGTCGATAAAGCTTTCTATTGTCAACATTGTAGCTTTCTATTGTCGATAAAGCTTTCTATTGTCAACATTGTAGCTTTCTATTGTCGATAAAGCTTTCAATTGTCAACATTGATCAGGGATAGATAGAGATCTCAGGGCTCTGGTATAAAGCTAATCCACCAGTCAACACTGTGTACACACACACACACACACACACACACACACACACACACACACACACACACACACACACACACACACACACACACACACACACACACACACAGTGCTGTCTTATTAGTGTTTCTGTTCTTTCATCCCTGCAGCTGCATGCACACTGGTGCCAGAAGTGGGATCCGTAGGCTCTTTTGTGTGTATGTGTGTGTGTATGTGTGTGTGTGTATGTGTGTGTGTATGTGTGTGTGTATGTGTGTGTGCCTGCGTGTGTGCAAACGTGTGTGTGTGTTGGTGCCAGGAGTGGGATACGAAGGATCACTGACTGAGAAGCCTGTTTCTATTACCACTGACGGGTCAATGTCGTCCTCACGTAGCCCTCTGTACAAACAATAGTATGCAAGTATAAACACCATGGGATCACGCAGCCGTCATACAGCTCAGGAAGGAGACGCGTTCTGTCTCCTAAAGATGAACGTACTTTGGTGCGAAAAGTGCAAATCAATCCCAGAACAAAAGCAAGGTCCTTTTAAAGATGCTGTAGGAAACAGGTACAAAAGTATCTATATCCACAGTAAAACGAGTCCTATATTGACATAACCTGAAAGGCCACTCAGCAAGGAAGAAGCCACTGCTCCAAAACTGCCATAAAAAAGCCAGACTACGGTTTGCAACTGCACATGTGGACAAAGATCGTACTTTTTGGAGAAATGTCCTCTGGTCTGATGAAACAAAAATAGAACTGTTTGGCCAAAATGACCATCATTATGTCTGGACGAAAAAGGGGGAGGCTTGCAAGCAGAAGAACACCATCCCAACCATGAAGCACGGGGGTGGCAGCATCATGTTGTGGGGTGCTTTGCTGCAGGAGGGACTGGTGCACTTCACAAAATAGATGGCATCATGAGGAAGGAAAATTATGTGGATATATTGAAGCAACATCTCAAGACATCAGTCAAGAAGTTAAAGCTTGGTCGCAAATGGGTCTTCCAAATGGACAATGACCCCAAGCATACTTACAAAGTTGTGGCAAAATGCCTTAACTTCTTTGGGAGCAGCGCACGAGGTGACCGTTTTGGAGAGCCTGGCGTGCCCAAAGTAAAATGCCTCCCATTCAGGCCCAGAAAATAGGATATGCACATATTTAGTACCATTGGATAGGAAACACTCTGAATTTCCTAAAAGTGTTAACGTTTTGTCTGTGAGTAAAACAGAACGGATATGGCAGGCGAAACCCCGAGGAATTTCTGTCCTGGAAAAAGTGGTTTTGACACATTGCCTCATTTAGAGCCCCTCTCTTATGAAAATGCCCTTATAAGGGCATATGAATGCAGTACCTATCGCTTCCTCTGGATGTCAACAGTCTCGAGAAAGTGTTCTGATTCTTTTTAGATGCTTTTAGAGCAGAGAAGAAGAGGAATAAGGAAGTGTCCACGCAGTTGTCAATACAAGTAAATGCGCGCTCCCGGCTGGCTTGTTCTTTGGTTTTTTCCTTTCTTATCGCCCAGTTTATATTCCGGTTGAAATATTATACAACATATACATTAAAGTGTTCCTAAGGATACATTATCAATTATGTTTGATTGTTCTTGGACAAGTTTATAGGCATAAGTTGAATGAGTTCTCTTCACGTTTCAATGGAGGAGTCAACGCTGTTTTTTCTGATTATAACGCGCCAACCAAACTGAGATTTTTGGATATAATACATTACTTTTTCTAACAAAAGTCTTCGTTGGACACTTGGGAAGCCCTCAGCAGAGGTTCTTTACAAGGTAATTGATTTGTTTTCGCTGTGAAATGTGTTTTCTGTGAACCGTGGAGGCTTATGAAATTATGGTAATGGCAAAAATATGTTAGGTGCTACCCCTTAAACAATCAAATGTGGTGCTTTCGCCATAAAGCCTTTTTGAAATCTGACAACGCTGTGATATTGCCAAGAAGCAGAGCTTTTGATGACTATGAAGCACTTGTATATTGATGCATGTTTAATAATTCAACTTTTGGATTTTGAATTTGGGGCCTTGCATTTCACCTGGTAGTGTCGGGAGTGCGCTAGCGCCCCACCACTCCCTAAGAAGTTAAGGACAACAAAGTCAAGGCATTGGAGTAGCCATCACAAAGCCCTGACCTCAATCCTAGAAAATTTGTGGGCAGAACTGAAAAAGCGTGTGCGAGCAAGGAGGCCTACAAACCTGACTCAGTTACACCAGCTCTGTCAGGAGACATGGGCCAAAATTCACCCAACTTATTGTGGGAAGCTTGTGGAAGGCTACCCGAAATGTTTGACCCAACTTAAACAATTTAAAGACAATGCTACCAAATACTAATTGAGTGTATGTAAACTTCTGAGCATCCCGGAGTAGCCTCTTCACTGTTTATGTTGAGACTGGTGTTTTGCGGGTACTATTTCGTTTCTCAGAACAAAAATAGACTGACGAGTTCCAGAAGAAAGTTCTTTGTTTCTGGCCATTTTTAGCCTGTAATCGAACCCACAAATGCTGATGCTCCAGATACTCAACTAGTCTAAAGAAGGCCAGTTTTATTGCTTCTTTAAATCAGCACAAACAGATGGTTGTCCTTCTGGAAGGTTCTCCCATCTCCACAGAGGAGCTCTGGTCCTCTGTCAGAGTGACCATCGGGTTCTTGGTACTTCTTCCATTTAAGAACGATGGAGGCCACTGTGTTCTTGGGGACCTTCAATGCTGCAGAAATGTTTTGGTACTCTTCCCCAGATCGGTGCCTCGACACAATCTTGTCTCGGAGCTCTACGGACAATTCCTTTGACCTCATGGCTTGGTTTTTGCTCTGACGTGTACTGTGAACTGTGAACCTTATATAGACAGGTGTGTTCCTCCAAATCATGTCCAATCAATTGAATTTACCACAGGTGGACTCCAATCAAGTTGTAGAAACATCTCAAGGATGATCAATGGAAACAGGATGCAACTGAGCTCAATTTTGAGTCTCATATAGCAAAGGGTCTGAATACTTATGTAAATAAGGTATTTCTGTTTTTTATTTTTAATAAATGTGCAAAAATGTCTAAAATCCTGTTTTCGCTTTATCATTATGGGTCATTGTGATGTCATTATAGGGTAGTGTGCTGTCATTATGGGGTAGTGTGATGTCATTATGGGGTAGTATGATGTCATTATAGGGTATTGTGTTGTCATTATGGGGTAGTGTGATGTCATTATGGGGTAGTGTGATGTCATTATGGGGTATTGTGATGTCATTATGGGGTATTGTGATGTCATTATGGGGTAGTGTGATGTCATTATGGGGTATTGTGATGTCATTATGGGGTATTGTGTGCAGATTGATGAGTATTTTTAATTTTTTGAATAACAAAATGTGGAAAAAGTGAAGCGGTCTGAATAATTCCCTAATGCACACACACACACACACACACACACACACACACACACACACACACACACACACACACACACACACACTGAGTGTACAAAACATTAGGAACATCTGCATTTGCATCCGATCACATATATTTCTTTATTATGTGTGGTGACACCTTGGAACAGATTCAAATCACTTGGAGCTGATTTGCTGGTGTTTTTACTGTCTTTTATGGCCAACAATAAAACATTTAAATAAAAATTTCTGTTAAGAAAACTTGAGGGGCCAAATAAAAAATCTTTCAGGCCAAATTCGGCCCGCTGGGTCTTTGGAGGAGGGCATAAGAATCTTCACCCCAATGTGACAACCACTCTGTCACCATGTTAAGGTCTATTGGGCATGTATCACCCACAATACTGCTTGCTGGTTCACAACCACCATGACCAATCAGCAATTAATCAAGTGGATTTATAAAGCCCTTTATATATCAGCAGATGTCACAAAGTGCTTATACAAAAACCCTGTCTAAAACCCCAAACAGCAAGCAATGCAGATGTAGAAGCACTGTGGCTAGGAAAAACTCTATAGAAAGGCAGGAACCTAGGAAGAAACCTAGAGAGGAACCAGGCTCTGAGGGTTGGCCAGTCCTCTTCTGGCTGCCCCCGGGTGGAGATTATAACAGTACATGGTCATTAAGGCCAAATTGTTCTTCAAGATGTTCAAAGGTTCACAGATGACCAGCAGGGTCAAATAATAATCCCAGTGGTTGTAGAGGGTGCAGCAGGTCAGCACCTCAGGAGTAAATGTCAGTTGGATTTTCATAACCGAGGATTCATAGGTCAAGAGAGAGAGAACTCTATGACCAAAATGTATGAATAGTTTTGGTTTACATACAGTTGTATACATACAATATAATCACACTTAGTATTGTCATATGTATACAACAACAATACTGTAGGAACAATACAATGTATGCAATAATACAGTACTTTATGTATAAACTATTCAATTAACCCATTTCATCCAAAACACACCATTTATTTTAGCCTCTCTCTCTCCATCTCTCCCTCTCGAGGAGCAGATGATGGAGGAGAGGAGAGATGGAGAGAGAGAGGGAGAGATGGAGGAGAGGAGAGATGGAGAGAGAGAGGGAGAGATGGAGGAGAGGAGAGATGGAGAGAGAGAGGGAGAGATGGAGGAGAGGAGAGATGGAGAGAGAGAGGGAGAGATGGAGGAGAGGAAAGATGGAGAGAGAGAGGGAGAGATGGAGGAGAGGAGAGATGGAGAGAGAGAGGGAGAGATGGAGGAGAGGAGAGATGGAGAGAGAGGGAGAGATGGAGAGGACGGAGAGATGTAGAGAGAGAGGGAGAGATGGAGGAGAGGAGAGATGGAGAGAGAGAGGGAGAGATGGAGGAGAGGAGAGATGGAGAGAGAGAGGGAGAGATGGAGGAGAGGAAAGATGGAGAGCGTGGAGAAAAAAAGGAGGGGAGTTTTCTAATTCGGTAGCAATCAGGTTTATATCATTATGACTGACATCCCAATCTGTCAACACAGCGAGGAAAGAGTGATGGAGAACGATAAAGAGAGAGGGAGAGAGAAATAGATAGATAAAAAGAGAGAGAGAGAAATAAAGAGAGAGAGAGGGAGAGGGGGAGAGAAAGAGAGGGATAGATAGATAAAGTGAGAGAAATAAAGAGAGGGGAGAGAGAGAGGGAGAGAGGGATAGATAGATAGATAGATAGATAGATAGATAAAAAGAGAGAGAGAGAGACAGCTCTGACATAAACAACTGTCGCCAAGGCTACATCAGCATGTGTGTTTGTGCCCTCAAATCCCCACTGCCGCCTGTTCGCTCCACAGGGAGTTACGGCGTTACCTTGTCACTGGGTTTGAGTTCGGCTGTCTCTGTGTTCTCCCCATGGAAAGACCTGGGGTTTAGTTCGGCTGTTTCTAGATTAACCCATGGAAATACCTGGGGTTCAGTTCGGCTGTCTCTAGATTAACCCATGGAAATACCTGGGGTTTAGTTCGGCTGTTTCTAGATTAACCCATGGAAATACCTGGGGTTCAGTTCGGCTGTCTCTAGATTAACCCATGGAAATACCTGGAGTTCAGTTCTGCTGTCTCTGTGTTCTCCCCATGGAAATACCTGGGGTTCAGTTCTGCTGTCTCTGTGTTCTCCCCATGGAAATACCTGGGGTTCAGTTTGGCTGTCTCTGTGTTCTCCCCATGGAAATACCTGGGGTTCAGTTTGGCTGTCTCTGTGTTCTCCCCATGGAAATACCTGGGGTTCAGTTTGGCTGTCTCTGTGTTCTCCCCATGGAAATACCTGGGGTTCAGTTCGGCTGTCTCTGGGTTAACCCATGGAAAGACCTGGGGTTGAGTTCGGCTGTCTCTGTGTTCTCCCCATGGAAATACCTGGGGTTCAGTTCGGCTGTCTCTGGGTTAACCCATGGAAAGACCTGGGGTTGAGTTCGGCTGTCTCTGTGTTCTCCCCATGGAAATACCTGGGGTTCAGTTTGGCTGTCTCTGTGTTCTCCCCATGGAAATACCTGGGGTTTAGTTCGGCTGTCTCTGGGTTAACCCATGGAAAGACCTGGGGTTGAGTTCAGCTGTCTCTGGATTAACCCATGGAAAGACCTGGGGTTGAGTTCAGCTGTCTCTGGGTTCACCCATGGAAAGACCTGGGGTTGAGTTCAGCTGTCTCTGGGTTCACCCATGGAAAGACCTGGGGTTGAGCTCAGCTGTCTCTGGGTTAACCCATGGAAAGACCTGGGGTTGAGCTCAGCTGTCTCTGGGTTCACCCATGGAAAAACATGGGGTTGAGATCTGCTGAGACAGTGTTAATATTGGGCATCCTACTGATCTTATATATACAGCATAGCTGACTTTTAGGCCAGGCAGGACTGATATTGGGGGTCTGGCTAAGCTTCCAGAGCTAATCCTAGAGCTGTTTAGGTTAAGAGAGATTAGTGGAGTGTTTCCTCTGAGTGTCTAGTGATCAGTAAAACAGACCTGGATCCTGATCGGATCCTGGGTCAGGCTATAGAGGATCTGCAGTAATCCTCTGGGGAGGATCCCTCTCTGTAGCTGTAGAACAATGTATCTAGTTAGCAGTAGTACATCTGTGTGTGTGTGTGTGTGTGTGTTTGTGCCCTCAAATCCCCGCTGCCGCCTGTTCGCTCCACAGGGAGTTACGGCGTTACCTTGTCACCCTCCCCTCCCCTCTACACCCCCTACACTGCCTATCATCCTCTGTGTTAACATCACAGTATACGCCTTATCGTCATGCCAACAATGTGTTATCACCATGCCAACAATGCCCTAACTCGCTATTCACTGATGACACACTTGGAGAACCCCCAGTTTGATGATGTCATTGATTACATCATAGGTGATGATGTCAAGAAGTGATGACAAGGAGAAAATTCCACAGAGACGAGCCAGCTGGTCAGAAAACACTTCCTCTACTAACATCGGACTGCAGAACAGGGAAGTGACACTTAGTCACTCTTTAGTATACATGAATACTAGCTACAGAACACACTCTTTAGTATACATGAATACTAGCTACAGAACACACTCTTTAGTATACATGAATACTAGCTACAGAACACACTCTTTAGTATACATGAATACTAGCTACAGAACACACTCTTTAGTATACATGAATACTAGCTACAGAACACACTCTTTAGTATACATGAATACTAGCTACAGAACACACTCTTTAGTATACATGAATACTAGCTACAGAACACACTCTTTAGTATACATGAATACTAGCTACAGAACACACTCTTTAGTATACATGAATACTAGCTACAGAACACACTCTTTAGTATACATGAATACTAGCTACAGAACACACTCTTTAGTATACATGAATACTAGCTACAGAACACACTCTTTAGTATACATGAATACTAGCTACAGAACACACTCTTTAGTATACATGAATACTAGCTACAGAAAACAGGAGCTGAACTGGACCAAGTGATTGGAGGGAAGAGCTGAACTGGACCAAGTGATTCTGGGTTCTCCCCATGGAAAGACCTGGATCGTGATCGGATCCTGGCTCAGTAATCCTCTGGGGAGGATCCCTCTCAGAATAAGGAGTCAGTCAGTTTAGACATACAACAGATCCGGATGGAACCCTGTCTGTTTGTACAAAATCTATTCTGACAGGTGGGCCTGTCTCAGGTCTCAGACAGGATAAAGTGGATTAGACAATTCTCCCACAGAGACCCCCTGGTGTCAAGGGAGGGGCAGACCCATTTTTAGGAGAAGGGGGAAACTTACCCCTTCTGTACAGCCCTACCCTACACACACACCCCACATATACCCCCTCCCTCCCATCCCAAGGGACCCCCTGGTGCTCCTAACCTCTCCCTAGCCTCTCGAAGATCTAATCCCAGAAAATATTTGCATATCGTCTGAACATGTAATTTACTACCAATTTACCACAAATTTACAGCCAATTTAGAACCAATATGTTAGCAATTTACGACTGCCATAATGTTTCTTCAATGCCTTCAAACAATTGTGATGACGTCTTAACTTATGACATCAACAAGACAATCCCATTGAACATCGTACTGCTACTACATCAACTCTTGATCCATACAGCACCCTGGTGGTCACATCTTAGCGTAGGGATGGATATTTTACTGTCACACCATAACTGTAATGATCCTCGTCATCATCCCATTAGAATAGTAATAAAGTGGATGAGGTTCTGAATGAGGTGTCTGGGGAAGGGGAGGTTTGATGCAGTCACGGGCTAAATAGCCTTCCTATTAAAATGCAATCAGGGCCAGGATTCATAAAGCTTCTCAGAGCTTGAGTGCTGATCTGGGATCAGGTCCCACCCTGTAGCCATATAATCTAATTCATTGTGATCTAAAAGGTGCAAAACTGATCCTAGATCAGCAACTTTACTCTGAGAGGCTTTAGGAATATTGAGCCCAGCTCTTCTGGAGTGATCAGGAAGACAGGAAAAGTGCGAAGGCGTTTTCATTCACGACACCAGTTGTTCCGGAGAGGCTGTTCACGTCATAACCCCCTCCGTTCATCTACAGTCTACAGGCTGTTCACGTCATAACCCCCTCCGTTCATCTACAGTCTACAGGCTGTTCACGCCACAACCCCTCCGTTCATCTACAGTCTACAGGCTGTTCATGTCATAACCCCTCCGTTCATCTACAGTCTACAGGCTGTTCACGTCATAACCCCTCCGTTCATCTACAGTCTACAGGCTGTTCACGCTACAACCCCTCCGTTCATCTACAGTCTACAGGCTGTTCACGTCATAACCCCCTCCGTTCATCTACAGTCTACAGGCTGTTCACGTCACAACCCCCTCCGTTCATCTACAGTCTACAGGCTGTTCATGTCATAACCCCCTCCGTTCATCTACAGTCTACAGGCTGTTCACGTCATAACCCCCTCCGTTCATCTACAGTCTACAGGCTGTTCACGTCACAACCCCCTCCGTTCATCTACAGTCTACAGGCTGTTCACGTCATAACCCCCTCCGTTCATCTACAGTCTACAGGCTGTTCACGTCACAACCCCCTCCGTTCATCTACAGTCTACAGGCTGTTCACGTCACAACCCCCTCCGTTCATCTACAGTCTACAGGCTGTTCACGTCTAACCCCCTCCGTTCATCTACAGTCTACAGGCTGTTCACGTCACAACCCCCTCCGTTCATCTACAGTCTACAGGCTGTTCACGTCACAACCCCCTCCGTTCATCTACAGTCTACAGGCTGTTCACGTCATAACCCCCTCCGTTAATCTACAGTCTACAGGCTGTTCACGTCCTAACCCCCTCCGTTCATCTACAGTCTACAGGCTGTTCACGCCATAACCCCCTCCGTTCATCTACAGTCTACAGGCTGTTCACGTCACAACCCCCTCCGTTCATCTACAGTCTACAGGCTGTTCACGTCATAACCCCCTCCGTTCATCTACAGTCTACAGGCTGTTCACGTCACAACCCCCTCCGTTCATCTACAGTCTACAGGCTGTTCACGTCATAACCCCCTCCGTTCATCTACAGTCTACAGGCTGTTCACGTCATAACCCCCTCCGTTCATCTACAGTCTACAGGCTGTTCACGTCATAACCCCCTCCGTTCATCTACAGTCTACAGGCTGTGATGAAGGAAGTTGAAGTTAGAGCAGGGATATTGTGACATATTCTATTTAGAGATGGGGTCAGCGTTTGCGTGTGTGTATGTACTGTGTGTGTGCGTGTGTACGCAACACAGTCAGCACTACGCAGAGTCGCTTTAAAGAGATGACCTTGTTTCCATCAGGCTAACTTTGCCTCTCTTTCCTTCCCCCCTTCATTCATCCCTCTCTCAGCGTGTCAGAGGCTGTTCTCTATTCTATCTGGGGCACACAGCAGTAAAGAACAGACTCCAGTTGAATAGAAAACACACAGTACATCACCGGCCCTATCGCCCTATTGACCTTTTGCTAATGCCACAACTTCTCTGTTTTCTCTCTGTGTGTGTGTGTGTGTGTGTGTGTGTGTGCGTGCGTGCGTGTGCGTGCGTGTGTGTGTGTATGAGAGAGAGACACTGCAGTATCTATTTCACTTGTTTTTCTACGTTCTCTTTCCCACAAATCTGTTTACTCTAGAAATCTTAGCTACACGGCATTGTGTGTGTGAGGTTTGATTACAGTAAATTCTGATAGATCACAAGTAGATGCAGTGGAGGTTTCATATCCACCCACACACACACAGCCAAATGCCTGTTGTCTGAATCTTTTCTTCTTGCTGCTCAACAAATGTCTATGAACTTCCAGAAAGACGGTGAGAGAGTACTAGCCTAGCCTAGCTTCATGAACTAGTCAATGGAAGAACACATAACTACAGTAGCATACCCTAGCTAGCCTAGCCTAGCTTCATGAACTAGTCAATGGAAGAACACATAACTACAGTAGCATACCCTAGCTAGCCTAGCCTAGCTTCATGAACTAGTCAATGGAAGAACACATAACTACAGTAGCATACCCTAGCTAGCCTAGCCTAGCTTCATGAACTAGTCAATGGAGTTTACATGTACCTAGCCTTGGCGTAGTTAGCCTAGCTCATCAATAATCAATGGAGTTTGCATGTACTATGCGTTAGCATAGTTAGTTTAGTTTCATTCATTTGTTAATGGGAGAACACATAGCGGCTATATATACTTAGCAGCTGGAGGCTATGGCTAAATGTGTGTCAACGCTAGTCTGACTGGACTAGCCAGCTGGGTCAAACACTGAGAGTGAGGCACTAGTTAGCTAATACATAAACACCACTCACACACCACTCTCTCTCTTTCTCTCCTTTCTTTTCTTCTCCTCTGTTTTGTCCCTTTCCCTGCTGTTTCTTTTAGGATTTTTGTTCCCCTTCCCCTCCCTCCATCTCCATCCCCTCCATCTCCATCCCCTCCCTCCCCTCCATCTCCCTCCCTCCCCTCCATCTCCATCCCCTCCATCTCCATCCCCTCCCTCCTCCATCTCCCTCCCCTCCATCTCCATCCCCTCCCTCCCTCCATCTCCCTCCCTCCATCTCCATCCCCTCCCTCCATTTCTCCCTCCCTCCCTCCCCTTCATCTCCCTCCCTCCATCTCCATCCCCTCCCTCCATTTCCTCCCTCCATCTCCATCTCCCTCCCTCCCTCCCCTTCATCTCCCTCCCTCCATCTCCCTCCCTCCATCTCCCTCCCTCCTCCTTCCATCTCCCTCCCCTCCCTCCATCTCCTTACTCCATCTCCCTCCTCTCCCTCCCTCCATCTCCCTCCATCTCCCTCCCTCCATCTCCCTCCCTCCCCTCCCTCCCTCCATCTCCTCCCTCCATCTCCATCCCTCCCTCCCTCCATCTCCCTCCCTCCCTCCTTCCATCTCCCTCCCTCCCTCCCTCCCTCCCTCCCTCCATCTCCCTCCCTCCATCTCTTTTAGGCGCAGCCTCTGTCTATTAAACATCTTTCTTTAAAGAGACAGAGATGGGGGGAAAAGAGACAGAGATGGGGGGGGAAAGAGACAGAGATGGGGAGAGAAGAGACAGAGATGGGGAGAAAAGAGACAGAGATGGGGGGAGAAGAGACAGAGATGGGGGGAAGAGACAGAGATGGGGAGAAAAGAGACAGAGATGGGGAGAAGAGACAGAGGTGGGGAGAAGAGACAGAGATGGGGGAAAGAGACAGAGATGGGGAGAAGAGACAGAGGTGGGGAGAAAAGAGACAGAGATGGGGAAAGAGACAGAGATGGGGGAAAGAGACAGAGATGGGAAGAGACAGAGATGGGGAGAAGAGACAGAGATGGGGAGAAAAGAGACAGAGATGGGGGGAAAGAGACAGAGATGGGGAGAAGAGACAGAGGAAAGAGGCAGAGATGGGGGGAAAGAGACAGAGGAAAGAGGCAGAGATGGGGGGGAAGACAGAGATTGGAGGAATAGAGATATAGGGAAACCCCAATTTCCTTATTGGCACATTTACTAGATAAAACTTTCTCTCTTCCTCTTTTTCCACCTCTCATCTCTTTCTCTTTCTCCTCTTCCCCCTATCCCTCTGACCCTGACCCCTGAACTACGAACTCTAAGCTAGAGCCCGGCGAGGTTCACAAATGTAGCTGTTCAGTCTGACTACACACACACACATCCAAACAGCCTAACTCATGCACTCACACACTCCTCCTTTCTAGCGCAGACAGCCCCATGCGGGGGCAGAGAGAAGAAAGACCGACTGACATCACCACGGTGACGTGAATGGTAGATTTATATGCTAGATAGCATCTACACTAACCTGAGAGAGAGAGAGAGAGAGAGAGAGAGAGAGAGAGAGAGAGAGAGAGAGGGTGAGAGTATGAGAGGGTGAGAGGGCAAACAGAAATATTGAGAGTGAGAAAGAAAGAGGGAAAGTAAGAAAGATGGAGAGAACAACAAAGCAAAACAGAGAGAAGAAAAAGGGCGAGAGAGAGAACAGACACTGTATTCATTTCACAATTGTCAGCTGCGAGGGACGAATCAATGCATATAAAGGACTGAATGAAGAACGACAGACTATCTGAAAGAAGGGGAGAAAGAAAGAGAGAGGAGGGAGGGATGGGGGAGATTGATGGTTGAGGCAGCGGTGCTAACCAGGGGCGCCGGGAATTGTTTCTCGAAAGTGACGCACACACACACGCGCGCACACACACACACACACACACACACACACACATACACACACGCGCGCACACACACACACACATACGCTTCAAACGTAAACAGTTGTAGCATAATGAGATAGCTATGAGAATTGCAGTAGAAAATATTCATCAGTCTTTTCTTGCCAGGCACTGCAAGCAGGCAGCAGCAGTTTCTAAAGTCATATGCACATCACATGGTTGAATAAATCAATGGATATTATATCCAGCTAGACTCTGTCATCTATATATCTATTTACATACGGTATCACTGTCCCCACTCAACTATGGCACATTTCATATCTACATCTACAAAATACTGTAGTAAATACTACAGAATACTACAGCAAAAACACTACAGTCTGCAAAAACACTAAACAAATATATAGAAAATACTACAGTATTACATTTGAATAAACCCTGCCACTTTCCCATATCCCAATTTGTGTCGCCGTAAGTAAGAAACTTACATGCCGAGTACAGATCATATATTGAATGTTCTAGAAAAAGAGCAGAAGCTCTGAACTCTCCATTCAGACGCCAGTCCTGCCTACCTACAGGTTATGGAACATTCAGACCCCAGTCCTGCCTACCTACAGGTTATGGAACATTCAGACCCCAGTCCTGCCTACCTACCTACAGGTTATGGAACATTCAGACCCCAGTCCTGCCTACCTACCTACAGGTTATGGAACATTCAGACCCCAGTCCTGCCTACCTACCTACAGGTTATGGAACATTCAGACCCCAGTCCTACCTACCTACAGGTTATGGAACATTCAGACCCCAGTCCTGCCTACCTACAGGTTATGGAACATTCAGACCCCAGTCCTGCCTACCTACCTACAGGTTATGGAACATTCAGACCCCAGTCCTACCTACCTACAGGTTATGGAACATTCAGACCCCAGTCCTACCTACCTACAGGTTATGGAACATTCAGACCCCAGTCCTGCCTACCTACAGGTTATGGAACATTCAGACCCCAGTCCTGCCTACCTACAGGTTATGGAACATTCAGACCCCAGTCCTGCCTACCTACCTATAGGTTATGGAACATTCAGACCCCAGTCCTGCCTACCTACAGGTTATGGAACATTCAGACCCCAGTCCTGCCTACCTACCTATAGGTTATGGAACATTCAGACCCCAGTCCTGCCTACCTACAGGTTATGGAACATTCAGACGCCAGTCCTGCCTACCTACAGGTTATGGAACATTCAGACCCCAGTCCTGCCTACCTACCTACAGGTTATGGAACATTCAGACCCCAGTCCTGCCTACCTACCTACAGGTTATGGAACATTCAGACCCCAGTCCTGCCTACCTACCTACAGGTTATGGAACATTCAGACCCCAGTCCTGCCTACCTACCTACAGGTTATGGAACATTCAGACCCCAGTCCTGCCTACCTACAGGTTATGGAACATTCAGACCCCAGTCCTGCCTACCTACCTACAGGTTATGGAACATTCAGACCCCAGTCCTACCTACCTACAGGTTATGGAACATTCAGACCCCAGTCCTACCTACCTACAGGTTATGGAACATTCAGACCCCAGTCCTGCCTACCTACAGGTTATGGAACATTCAGACCCCAGTCCTGCCTACCTACAGGTTATGGAACATTCAGACCCCAGTCCTGCCTACCTACCTATAGGTTATGGAACATTCAGACCCCAGTCCTGCCTACCTACAGGTTATGGAACATTCAGACCCCAGTCCTGCCTACCTACCTATAGGTTATGGAACATTCAGACCCCAGTCCTGCCTACCTACAGGTTATGGAACATTCAGACGCCAGTCCTACCTACCTACAGGTTATGGAACATTCAGACCCCAGTCCTGCCTACCTACAGGTTATGGAACATTCAGACCCCAGTCCTGCCTACCTACAGGTTATGGAACATTCAGACCCCAGTCCTGCCTACCTACCTATAGGTTATGGAACATTCAGACCCCAGTCCTGCCTACCTACAGGTTATGGAACATTCAGACCCCAGTCCTGCCTACCTACCTATAGGTTATGGAACATTCAGACCCCAGTCCTGCCTACCTACAGGTTATGGAACATTCAGACGCCAGTCCTACCTACCTACAGGTTATGGAACATTCAGCTCAAATAAGCAAAGAAAAATGACAGTCCATCATTACTTTAAGACATTTATTTGCAGCCCCAAAAAATGCTTCACAGAGTTCAAGAAACAGACACAACATCAACTGTTTAGAGGAGAATGTGTGAATCAGGCCTTCATGGTTGAATTGCTGCAAAGAAACCACTAAAGGACACCAATAAGAAGAGACTTGCTTGTGCCAAGAAACATGAGAAATTGACATTTGACTGTTGGAAATCTGTCCTTTGGTCTGATGAGTCCAAATTTGAGAGTTTTGGTTCCAACCACCATATGTGAACGGATGAGCTCCTCATGTGTGGTTCCCACTGTGAAGCATAGAGGAGGAGGTGTGATGGTGTGGGGGTGCTTTGCTGGTGACGCTGTCTGTGATTTATTTAGAATTCAAGGCACAATTAACCACATTTAACCAGCATGGCTACCACAGCATTCTGCAGCGATACGCCGTACCATCTGGTTGCACTTAGTGGGACTATCATTTGTTTTTCAACAGGACAATGATGCAACACACAGGCTGTGTGAGGTCTATTTGACCAAGAAGGAGAATGATAAAGTGCTGCATCAGATGACCTGGCCTCCACAATCACCCAACCATAACCCAATTGAGATGGTTTGGGATGAGTTGTGTGAACTCTTTCAAGACTGTTGGAAAAGCATTCCTCATGAAGCTGGTTGAGAGAATACCAAGAGTGTGCAAAGCTGTCGTCAAGGCAAAGGGTAGCTACTTTGAAGAATTTAAAATATAAAATATATTTTGATTTGATTAACACTTTTTTGGTTACTACAAGATTCCATATGTGTTATTTCAGAGTTTTGAAGTCTTCACTATTATTCTACAACATAGAAAATAGTAAAATAAAGAAAAACCCTTGAATGAGTAGGTGTGTCCAAACGTTTGACTGGCACTATATATTTATATATATATATATATATATATATATATATTACACTCCAGATACAAACTACCAACAACAAACAATAACTACATCTCATCTGCCCAGACCAACAGGCTCACACCTCCATCCCTAGTGCCTGGCCACACCCCCATCCCTAGTGCCTGGCCACACCCCCATCCCTAGTGCCTGGCCACACCCCCATCCCTAGTGCCTGGCCACACCCCCATCCCTAGTGCCTGGCCACACCCCCATCCCTAGTGGCTGCATTATTGTTTGCCACTTGGCCTTAAATTGTACCAATTTGTTTTTCTTCTCGGTTGCACATGCTATTTCAACATTTCAATAATAAAATCATAAACTAAAGTCAAATTAAAAATGTAAAAAGTAATACAATAACATTCCATAAATATAACGAGGCTATATACAGAGTCAATGTGCGAGTGCGAGGGGTCAGTGTAAATAGTCCAGGTGGCCAGTTTGAGGAAGTGTTCAGCAGTCTTATGGCTTGTGGGTAGAAGCGGTTAAGGAGCTTCTTGGTCCTAGGCTTGGCGCTCCGGTACCGCTTGCTGTGCGGTAGCAGAGAGAACAGTCTATGACAATTTTTTGGTGTTTCTATTATAGAAAACTGTAAACACTGCAGTAAGTTCTGCAAAAACACTACAGTGAATACTATAGTTTAACTACCATAGTATACTATAGTATTTTTTTATGTGGGAAGTGCTATCCAGTATGTGGTGCATACTGGTTAGGGACTTTTTAATGTGTGTGTGTATGTGTGAGTGTGTCAATGTGTATGTATGTGTATGTTTTATAGTAAGCATCTCAGGGCAGACCCCGAAAGCGTTAGAGAGACGAAAGGAAGCAGATTCTCTCTCTCTCTCTCTCGCTCCATCTCCTTCCCTCCCTCCCTCTCTACCCCTCCCTCCCTCCCTCCGTAATGGTTAATGGGGGGATTATGCGGCCACAGCAGACCCTTTGTTGCTGTAATAAAATAAATGGTATTTTAAATGATGGAGGGAGGGAGGGGTAAAGAGAGCGAGAGAGAGAGCGAGAGAGAGAGAGAGAGAGAGAGAGAGAGAGAGAGAGAGAGAGAGAAAGAGGGAGTGCTATGTCACAGATTAGCTGATAGAAGGCCACAGCGCAGAGTAGAAACACACACACACCACACACACACACCACACACACACACCACATACCACACATACACCACACAGACCACACATAAGCCAAACATACACCACACACACACCACACAGAGATGTGTATGAACTAATATATACAACGACGATGTCCTGTTTGTCTCTACCTGCACCCCAGTATCTCTACTTGCACATTCATCTTCTGCACATCTATCACTCCAGTGTTTAATTGCTAAATTGTCATTATTTCGCAACTATGGCCTATTTATTGCCTTACCTCCCTAATCTTACTACATTTGCAAATTGTGTTATTGACTGTACGTTTGTTTATTCCATGTACAGTAGTACAGCAGGACAGTAGTACAGTATTATAGTAGATTAGTAGTACAGTAGAACAGTAGTACAGTAGTACAGTATTATAGTACATTAGTAGTACAGTAGAACAGTAGTACAGTAGTACAGTATTATAGTACATTAGTAGTACAGTAGAACAGTAGTACAGTAGTACAGTATTATAGTACATTAGTAGTACAGTAGAACAGTAGTACAGTAGTACAGTATTATAGTAGATTAGTAGTACAGTCGAACAGTAGTACAGTAGTACAGTATTATAGTAGACTAGTAGTACAGTAGAACAGAAGTACAGTAGTACAGTATTATAGTAGATTAGTAGTACAGTAGAACAGTAGTACAGTAGTACAGTATTATAGTACATTACTAGTACAGTAGAACAGTAGTACAGTAGTACAGTATTATCGAAGATTAGTAGTACAGTAGAACAGTAGTACAGTAGTACAGTATTATAGTACATTACTAGTACAGTAGAAAAGTAGTACAGTAGTACAGTATTATAGTAGATTAGTAGTACAGTAGAACAGTAGTACAGTAGTACAGTATTATAGTAGATTATTAGTACAGTAGAACAGTAGTACAGTAGTACAGTATTATAGTAGATTAGTAGTACAGTAGAACAGAAGTACAGTACAACAGTATTATAGTAGATTAGAAGTACAGTAGTACAGCAGAACAGTAGTACAGTATTATAGTACATTACTAGTACAGTAGAACTGTAGTACAGTAGTACAGTATTATAGTAGATTAGTAGTACAGTAGAACAGTAGTACAGTAGTACAGTATTATAGTAGATTAGTAGTACAGTAGAACAGTAGTACAGTAGTACAGCAGAACAGTAGTACAGTATTATAGTAGATTAGTAGTACAGTATTATAGTAGATTAGTAGTACAGTAGAACAGTAGTACAGTAGTACAGTATTATAGTAGATTAGTAGTACAGTAGAACAGTGTTATAGTATTATAGTAGTACAGTAGAACAGCATTATAGTATTACAGTAGAACAGTATTACAGTATTATAGTATACAGTATTGCAGTAGAACAGTATTATAGTGTTACAGTAAAACAGTATTACAGTAGAACATTATTATAGTATTACAGTAGAACAGTATTATAGTATTACAGTATTATAGTAGAACAGTAGAACATTATTATAGTATTACAGTAGAACAGTAGAACAGTATTATAGTATTACAGTATTATAGTAGAACAGTAGAACAGTATTATAGTATTACAGTAGTACAGTAGAACAGCATTATAGTATTACAGTAGTACAGTAGAACAGCATTATAGTATTATAGTATTACAGTATTACAGTATAAACAGTAGAACAGTATTACAGTACTACAGTAGAACATTATTATAGTATACAGCAGAACAGTGTAACAGTATTACAGTAGAACGGTAGAACATTATTATAGTATACAGAACAACAGTATTATAGTACTACAGTAGTACATTATAAACAGTAGAACAGTATTATAGTATTACAGTAGAACAGTAGAACGGTATAACATTATTATAGTATACAGTAGAACAGTATTATAGTACTACAGTAGTACATTATAAACAGTAGAACAGTATTATAGTATTACAGTAGAACAGTAGAACGGTAGAACATTATTATAGTATACAGTAGAACAGTATTATAGTATTACAGTAGAACAGTAGAACGGTAGAACATTATTATAGTATACAGAACAACAGTATTATAGTACTACAGTAGTACATTATAAACAGTAGAACAGTATTATAGTATTACAGTAGAACAGTAGAACGGTAGAACATTATTATAGTATACAGTAGAACAGTATTATATTATTACAGTAGAACAGTAAAATAGTATTATAGTATATAATAGAACAGTATTATAGTATTACAGTAAAACAGTAATAAAATATTCAGGATATACACCAGTATAACTTTCAGGCATAATATTAATAATAGTATTGTACAGTATACTATAGTCTATGAGTGAGTGTCTTTGTCCTGACTGGGCCAAGTTACACACTAGAGGAAGTACCTCCCTCTTTCCCTCCCCCCGTCTCTGATCACACAACATTGTCTACACTTTCCTTCCGGACAGACAGATGGAGAGAACAGCAAGCCTCTCTCTCTCACTTACTCTCTCTGTCACTCTCTCTCTCTGGCTCTCTCAATTCAATTCCATTTCAATGTAAGGGCTTTATTGGCATGGCACTCATATGTTAACATTGCCAAAGCAAGTGAACAAGATAATAAACACAAGTGATGTAAACAATAAAAAATAACAGTAAATATTACTCACAGAAGTTCTCTCTCTCTCTCTTTCTGGGTCTAACACTTTCTCGAGTTCACACTCTCCCTCTCTCGCTCTCCTCTCTCTCTCCCTCTATCCCTCTCCACTTCCCTGTAGGTTAGGGAGGGACACGTCATAATACAGGAGTTCTACAGGTTGCCTTGGCGATGAAGGAAAGTCCCCTCTTCCATAATGGCCTCCATTCATACCTTTTGAGGAGGAGAGCGTCAGAGGGGGAGGAGAGGGTGGGTCAGAGGGGGGAAGAGAGGGCGTGAGGGGGTGTACTGTATACTGTATCAACCACAGCCAAAATAAATACACGAACAGAGAAAGAAAGAGAGGTGAAAGAGAAGAGCGAAGGCCCAGTGAAAGCAGAGGAAGTCAAAGTGACTGAGAGAAACATAGCCACTCGGTGAAGGCTGTCGTTGTGAAACGTCAGAAACCAGATCCAAACTAATACTGTAGCTTGTGTTGCGTAGTGTGTATTCAAACATCTGTGTTTTCATCTGTGCTCTTCTTCTCCAGTTCAACACAGTTCATGTATTCAGGCCAGTTGATCATCTACAGCCCTGTGTCTCTACGTTTTCACTAGCTGCTGTGACACTCACCCAGTGTCTGTCCGCTGACTGACTCTGCAGCGTAGGGAAGGGATTGAAACTGGGATTGGGATTATGTCATCTGGGGGGGGAGTAGCGGCAGCCTATATTCCAGAGAGCGGAGCTGGAGAAGAATGATGACCTCACCTGATTCTCCCTCCACTGCTGACCTAGAGCCATCTTAATCACATCAACCTGGAACATGTCTGTCTGCGGAACAGACCTGCGTAGGAGTCAGTCGGTCAGTCAGTCAGTCAGTCTGTATGTCAGTCTGTATGTCTGTCTGTCTGTGTGTGTGTGTGACAGAGAGACTATGTGAGAGTCTTACATACTACTTAACTTCTTAGGGAGCGGCAGCAGAGGTGACGGTTTTGGAGAGTCTGGCGTGCCCAAAGTAAAATGCCTGCCACTCAGGCTCAGAAAATAGGATATGCACACAATTAGTACTATTGGATAGGAAACACTCTGAAGTTTCTAAAAGTGTTAACATAATGTCTGTGAGTATAACAGAACTGATATAGCAGGCGAAAACCCGAGGAAAATCCATGCAGTTTTTGGTGACCTTTGCTCTGTTAGACACTCTCCCCATTGACTTCAAGGCAATCCAGCTCCTGGATTGCAGTACCTATGGCTTCCACTAGATGGCAACAGTCTATATACAAAGACTGGGAGTGATTGGAGTAAGAGGACCGGATAGGAACAGGAAATGGTCAGGGGACCTGAAATGTCAACAAGTTTTCTCGGGCGCGAGACTGAATACGCGTCCCACTGTATTTTCCTTTCACAAAGTTTTCTGAACATAAAGCGCCAACCAAACGGAGATTTATGGATATAATAAATGACTTTTTCTAACAAAAGAACCATTGGATGGATTTTGTGTGAACCGGACTGGTTTATGAATTTATGCAAATGGATAAATATTGTAGGTGCTAACCTCAAACAATCAAATGTTGTGCTTTCACCAAAAAGCCTTATTGAAATCTGACAACGCTGTGATATTGCCAAGAAGCAGAGCTTTTGATGACTATGCAACACTTGTATATTGATGAATGTTTAATAATTCAACTTTTGGATTTTGAATTTGGCGCCTTACATTTCACCGGGTAGTGTCGGCAGTGGGGTAATCCAATCCAGTAACTACAGCCAAACAGGTACAACTACAGCCAAACAGGTACAACTACAGCCAAACAGGTACAACTACAGTAACACAGGTACAACTAAAGTAACACAGGTACAATTACAGTAACACAGGTACAACTACAGTAACACAGATACAACTACAGCCTCACAGGCACAACTACAGCCACACAGGAACAACTACAGCCACACAGGTACAACTAGCGAAACACAGGTACAACTACAGCCACACAGGTACAACTACAGTCACACAGGTACAACTACAGTAACACAGGTACAACTACAGCCTCACAGGTACAATTACAGCCACAAATGTATAACTACAGCCACACAGGTACAACTACAGTAACACAGGTACAACTACATTAACACAGGTACAACTAGAGTAACACAGGCACAACTACAGTCACACAGGTACAACTACAGCCTCACAGGTACAACTACAGCAACACAGGTACAACTACAGTAACACAGGGACAACTACAGTCACACAGGTACAACTACAGCCTCACAGGTACAACTACAGTCACACAGGCACAACTACAGCCACACAGGTACAACTACAGCAACACAGGTACAACTAGAGTAACACAGGTACAACTACAGCCACACAGGTACAACTACAGTCACACAGGTACAATTACAGCCAAACAGGTACACCTACAGTAACACAGGTACAACTACAGTAACACAGGTACAACTACAGCCAAACAGGTACACCTACAGTAACACAGGTACAACTACAGTAACACAGGTACAACTACAGTAACACAGGTACAACTACAGCCAAACAGGTACACCTACAGTAACACAGGTACAACTACAGTAACACAGGTACAACTACAGCCAAACAGGTACACCTACAGTAACACAGGTACAACTACAGTAACACAGGTACAACTACAGTAACACAGATACAACTACAGCCTCACATGCACAACTACAGCCACACAGGTACAACTACAGCCACACAGGTACAACTACAGCAACACAGGTACAACTAGAGTAACACAGGTACAACTACAGTAACACAGGTACAACTACAGTAACACAGGTACAACTACAGTAACACAGATACAACTACAGGCTCACAGGCACAACTACAGCCACACAGGTACAACTACAGTCACACAGGTACAACTACAGCCTCACAGGTACAACTACAGCCTCACAGGTACAACTACAGCAACACAGGTACAACTACAGTAACACAGGTACAACTACAGTAACACAGGTACAACTACAGCCACAAAGGTATAACTACAGCCACACAGGTACAACTACAGCCTCACAGGTACAACTAAAGTAACACAGGTACAACTACAGTTACACAGGTACAACTACAGTCCCACAGGTACAACTACAGCCAAACAGGTACAACTACAGCCACACAGGTACAACTACAGTAACACAGGTACAACACAACTACAGTCACACAGGTACAACTACAGTCACACAAGTACGACTACAGTAACAGAGGTACAACTACAGTCACACAGGTACAACTACAGTCACACAGGTACAACTACAGCCAAACATGTACAACTACAGCAACACAGGTACACCTACAGTAACACAGGTACAACTACAGTAACACGGGTACAACTACAGTAACACAGATACAACTACAGCCTCACAGGCACAACTACAGCCACACAGGTACAACTACAGCAACACAGGTACACCTAGAGTAACACAGGTACAACTACAGCCACACAGGTAGAACTACAGTAACACAGGTACAACTACAGTAACACAGGTACAACTACAGTAACACAGGTACAACTACAGCCAAACAGGTACACCTACAGTAACACAGGTACAACTACAGTAACACAGGTACAACTACAGTAACACAGGCACAACTACAGCCACACGGGTACAACTACAGCAACACAGGTACACCTAGAGTAACACAGGTACAACTACAGCCACACAGGTAGAACTACAGTAACACAGGTACAACTACAGCCACACAGGTACAACTACAGTAACACAGGTACAACTACAGCCAAACAGGTACACCTACAGTAACACAGGTACAACTACAGTAACACAGCTACAACTACAGTAACACAGGTACAACTACAGTAACACAGGTACAACTACAGCCACACAGGTACAACTACAGTAACACAGGTACAACTACAGTAACACAGGTACAACTACAGTCACACAGGTACAAAGATACAACTAGTCAGAGAGCAAAGATACTCGACTACAGTTATAGAGCAAAAATAGCTTAGCAAATCTAGCAGTCGTCTTGTCTAAACTTTGTCATACACTATAAACACTATATAGTGACGTACCAACTGTTCTGCTAATACCGCCCTCTCTTTCTTTCTCTGTGTTATTTTAGCCTTGGTCCAATAGAACTAACACACACTGTTCAGCCAAGACTCTCACTACTCCAACTCTTTCTATTTTCTGTCCTCCTCTCCTCCCTTCTTCCCTTCTGCTGTGCCAGGTCATGTCTATCCCAGACAGAGAGAGGAGGATTGAGAGAGGGACACTGCCTGTATCTAGTGGAGTGGGAGAGAAGGGGAGCAGAGGAGGGGAGAGGGGGGGACAAGACAGCTGAACTGAGTGCCTTTTGTTTGACTAACCCCTCCTAGATCTCTCATTCTCCCTCTCCCCCACCTCTCCATCTCTCTCTCTCTCCCCCACCCTCCATATCTATCTCTCTCCCTCCTCTCCATATCTCTCTCTCTCTCTCCCCACCCCTCCATATCTATCTCTCCCCCCACCCCTCCATATCTATCTCTCTCCCCCCACCCCTCCATATCTATCTCTCTCCCTCCTCTCCATATCTATCTCTCCCCCAACTCTCCATATCTCTCTATCTCTCCCTCCTCTCCATATCTTCCTCTCTCTCTCTCTCCCTCTCCCCACCTCTCCATATCAATTTCAATTTAAGGGGCTTTATTGGCATGGGAAACATATGTTTATATTGTCAAAGCAAGTGAAGTAGATAATTAACAAAAGTGAAATAAACAATAAAAAATGTACAGTAAACATTACACCCACAAAAGTTCCGCTGTGGCCCCAGTACCAGTTTGTTCAGGGGACTCTTCTCCAGGTTCATTTGTCTGTAGGTGATGGCTTTGTTATGGAAGGTTTGGGCATCGCTTCCTTTTAGGTGATTTTAGAATTTAACAGCTCGTTTCTGAATTTTGATAATTAGCGGGTCTCGGCCAAATTCTGCTCTCTCTCTCTCTCTCTCTCTCTCTCTCTCTCTCTCTCTCTCTCTCTCTCTCTCTCTCTCTCTCTCTCTCTCTCTCTCTCTCTCTCTCTCTCTCTCTCTCTCTCTCTCTCTCTCTCTCTCTCTCTCTCTCTCTCTCTCTCTCTCTCTCTCTCTCCGCCCAGAGCAGCTGTCTCTTTTCTTATCTCACTCCACCCTGCTCTCTACACACTCTCCATTCACTCTTTCACAAACTCTCTGCCTTCCCATTTTACTTCTCTTCTCTTTTCAAGTCCCTCCCTCCCTTCTTTTATCTCATTTTACCAGACGGTCTCCCACACACACACACACACGCGCGCATGCACATGCTCACATACACACACACACAGTCCTCTGAGGTAATCAAAAGCTCCTTGAGTTCACTTCCAAGCTGACAAGGCATGATTTGGTGACGGTAGTCGCGGTGACAGTAACCTAGGTAACCCAGGCATGTGTGACTCTGACCTTAACCCCCTGAGTGGTCTCCATGACGACGAGGTGTAGTTAGGTGGACAAGACAACCAATCCCCTCTGGGTGGGCAGAGGTGACGCACACTAACCTGCAAGTGCGTCACAGGACTGGGACTCCAAGGAGACCAATCATATGTCTCCAATGACCTTTGAGGTCTGCCTAGGGGGTTAGTGGTAAACTAACACACAGAGAACAGTACCATACTGTAGGACAACATGGGTCTGACTTAAGCTGCCGTCATCAGTGACATTACAGATGTCATTGCCGTAACGGGGATTAACACTACTGTGACATTTAACCCCCTCTCCTCGTGACACGGTCATAGCACTCTGGGTCACTCTCTCTTCTCCTCCACCTCTCTCACTCTCTTCTCCACCTCTCCTCTTCTCCACCCCCTCCTCCACCTCTCCTCACCTCCACCTCTCCTCCTCCACCTCTCCTCTCCCCTCCTCTCCTCTCCTCTCTACATCTCCTCTTCTCAACCTCTCTACCTCTCCTCTTCTCCACCTCTCTTCTCCCTCCCTTCTCCTCTACCTCTCTTCTCCCTCCCTTCTCCTCTACCTCTCTCCCTCTCCACCACCTCTCCATCTCCTCTCTTCCCCTCTCTCTCTCCTCTCTTCCCCTCTCTCTCTCCTCTCTTCCCCTCTCTCCATCTCCTCTCTTCCCCTCTCCCTCTCCTCTCTTCCCCTCTCCATCTCCTCTCTTCCCCTCTCCCTCTCCTCTCTTCCCCCTCTCTCTCTCTCTCTCTCCCTCTCCTCTCTTCCTCTCTCTCTCTCTCTCTCTCTTCCCCTCTCTCTCTCTCTCTCTCTCTCTCTCTCTCTCTCTCTCTCTCTCTCTCTCTCTCTCTCTCTCTCTCTCTCTCTCTCTCTCTCTCTCTCTCTCTCTCTCTCTCTCTCTCTCTCTCTCTCTCTCTCTCTCTCTCTCCTCTCTTCCCCTCTCTCTCTCTCCTCTCTTCCCCTCTCTCCCTCTTCTATCCTCCACCTCTCCTCTTCTCCTCTACCTCTCCTCCCTCTCTTTTCTATCTGTGGGATGTTTTCTAGTCTGGAACCTAGAGATGCCAGGGCATCATTAATGGACACACACACACGCCAGCTTATGGACAGATGTAGCTCTGGATCAAAGGGGTGTCAGAGGGTGTGAGGTGGTGTGTGTAACATATGAGGAGGTGTGTGTAACATATTGTGTGAGGTGGTGTGTGTAACATATTGTGTGAGGTGGTGTGTGTAACATATTGTGTGAGGTGGTGTGTGTAACATATTGTGTGAGGTGGTGTGTGAGTGGTGTGTGTAACATATTGTGTGAGGTGGTGTGTGTAACATATTGTGTGAGGTGGTGTGTGAGTGGTGTGTGTAACATATTGTGTGAATGGTGTGTGAGTGGTGTTTGAGTGGTGTGTGTAACATATTGTGTGAGGTGGTGTGTGAGTGGTGTGTGTAACATATTGTGTGAGGAGGTGTGTGAGTGGTGTGTGTAACATATTGTGTGAGTGGTGTGTGAGTGGTGTGTGAATGGTGTTTGAGTGGTGTTTGAGTGGTGTGTGAATGGTGTGTGAGTGGTTGAGTGGTGTTTGAGTGGTGTGTGAATGGTGTTTGAGTGGTGTTTGAGTGGTGTGTGAATGGTGTGTGAGTGGTTGAGTGGTGTTTGAGTGGTGTGTGAATGGTGTGTGAGTGGTGTTTGAGTGGTGTGTGAATGGTGTGTGAGTGGTGTTTGAGTGGTGTGTGAATGGTGTGTGAGTGGTGTTTGAGTGGTGTGTGTAACATATTGTGTGAGGAGGTGTGTGAGTGGTGTGTGTAACATATTGTGTGAGGTGGTGTGTGAGTGGTGTGTGTAACATATTGTGTGAGTGGTGTGTGTAACATATTGTGTGAGGTGGTGTGTGTAACATATTGTGTGAGGTGGTGTGTGTAACATATTGTGTGAGGTGTTGTGTGTAACATATTGTGTGAGGTGGTGTGTGAGTGGTGTGTGAATGGTGTTTGAGTGGTGTTTGAGTGGTGTGTGAATGGTGTGTGAGTGGTTCAGTGGTGTGTGAATGGTGTTTGAGTGGTGTTTGAGTGGTGTGTGAATGGTGTGTGAGTGGTTGAGTGGTGTTTGAGTGGTGTGTGAATGGTGTGTGAGTGGTGTTTGAGTGGTGTGTGAGTGGTGTGTGAGTGGTGTTTGAGTGGTGTGTGAGTGGTGTGTGAATGGTGTGTGAGTGGTGTTTGAGTGGTGTGTGAGTGGTGTTTGAGTGGTGTGTGAATGGTGTTTGAGTGGTGTGTGAGTGGTGTGTGAGTGGTGTGTGAGTGGTGTGTGAGTGGTGTGTGAATGGTGTGTGAGTGGTGTTTGAGTGGTGTTTGAGTGGTGTTTGAGTGGTGTGTGAATGGTGTGTGAGTGGTGTTTGAGTGGTGTGTGAATGGTGTGTGAGTGGTGTTTGAGTGGTGTGTCAATGGTGTGTGAGTGGTGTTTGAGTGGTGTGTGAATGGTGTGTGAGTGGTGTGTGAGTGGTGTGTGAGTGGTGTTTGAGTGGTGTGTGAGTGATGTGGGAATGGTGTTTGAGTGGTGTTTGAGTGGTGTGTGAATGGTGTGTGAGTGGTGTTTGAGTGGTGTGTGAGTGGTGTGTGAGTGGTGTTTGAGTGGTGTGTGAGTGGTGTTTGAGTGGTGTGTGAGTGGTGTTTGAGTGGTGTGTGAGTGGTGTGTGAGTGGTGGCGCTGGAGGCTTGAGGGTGTTTGAGGATTGATTAAGCGGGTAATTATACTTCCTGAAAGTACAAACATCTGTTTGTGAGAGTGTGTAAGTGTGTGTGAGCATGTGTGAGCGCGTGAGTGTGTATGTGTAAGTGTGTGAAAGTGTCAGTGTGTGTAAGTGCGTGTGAGTGTGTGTGTGCTGACCTAGTTCAAGCCCCCCTGCCAGCCAGCCAGCCAGCCAGCCAGCCCCTCTCCCTGCCTGTTAACCACCATTAGGGCAGGGCTTCCTCAACTCCCACCTGGGTGCATGTTTAGTTTTTTGCCCAAGGCCTGCACAGCTGATTCACATAATCAAAGCTGGATGATGAGTTGGTTATTTGAATCAGCTGTGTAGTGTGGGGGCAAAACCCAAAACGTGCATCAAGGTGGTAGTTGGGGCCAGGACCAAGTATGAGTTACCCGGCACTGGGACACACACATCGTCTGAGAGTATGAAAGGGCATATTTAAGATCATGTTGAGACTTGAGTGGAGGTCCGTTGGCAAATCAGATCATACCTTTAGCAGGAGTCAATGGTATTGTCACTAGAAATCACCATATAACACACAGGAAACACTAGAAGTAACCCATAACAAGCAGAACATGATGCCTATAGAGATGTATAGAGAATCCTATAGAGATACCTATAGAGATGCCTACAGAGAGGTATAGAGATGCCTATAGAGAGGTATAGAGATAACTATAGAGATGCCTATAGAGAGCTATAGAGATGCCTATAGAGATAACTATAGAGATGCCTATAGAGAGCTATAGAGATGCCAATAGAGATGCCTACAGAGAGGTATAGAGATGCCAATAGAGATAACTATAGAGATGCCTATAGAGATGCATATAGAGATAACTATAGAGATGCCTATAGAGATGCCTATAGAGATAACTATAGATGCCTATAGAGATGCTCATAGAGATGCCTATAGAGATGTAAAGAGATGCCTATAGAGATGTCTATAGAGAGGTATAGAGATGTAAAGAGATGCCTATAGAGATGCCTATAGAGAGGTATAGAGATAACTACAGAGATGCCTATAGAGATGCCTATAGAGATGTAAAGAGATGCCTATAGAGATGTCTATAGAGAGGTATAGAGATGTAAAAAGATGCCTATAGAGATGCCTATAGAGAGGTATAGAGATGCCTATAGAGATGCCTACAGAGAGGTATAGAGATGCCTATAGAGATGACTACAGAGAGGTATGGAGATGCCTACAGAGATGCCTACAGAGAGCTATAGAGATGCCTATAGAGATAACTATAGAGATGCCTATAGAGAGCTATAGAGATGCCAATAGAGATGCCTACAGAGAGGTATAGAGATGCCAATAGAGATAACTATAGAGATGCCTATAGAGATGCATATAGAGATAACTATAGAGATGCCTATAGAGATGCCTATAGAGATGCCTATAGAGATAACTATAGATGCCTATAGAGATGCTCATAGAGATGCCTATAGAGATGTAAAGAGATGCCTATAGAGATGTCTATAGAGAGGTATAGAGATGTAAAGAGATGCCTATAGAGATGCCTATAGAGAGGTATAGAGATAACTACAGAGATGCCTATAGAGATGCCTATAGAGATGTAGAGAGATGCCTATAGAGATGTCTCATAGAGAGGTATAGAGATGTAAAGAGATGCCTATAGAGATGCCTATAGAGAGGTATAGAGATGTAAAGAGATGCCTATAGAGATGCCTATAGAGAGGTATAGAGATAACTACAGAGATGCCTATAGAGATGCCTACAGAGAGGTATGGAGATGCCTATAGAGATGCCTACAGAGAGCTATAGAGATGCCTATAGAGATAACTATAGAGATGCCTATAGAGAGCTATAGAGATGCCAATAGAGATGCCTACAGAGAGGTATAGAGATGCCAATAGAGATAACTATAGAGATGCCTATAGAGATGCATATAGAGATAACTATAGAGATGCCTATAGAGATGCCTATAGAGATGCCTATAGAGATAACTATAGATGCCTATAGAGATGCTCATAGAGATGCCTATAGAGATGTAAAGAGATGCCTATAGAGATGTCTATAGAGAGGTATAGAGATGTAAAGAGATGCCTATAGAGATGCCTATAGAGATGTAAAGAGATGCCTATAGAGATGTCTATAGAGAGGTATAGAGATGTAAAGAGATGCCTATAGAGATGCCTATAGAGAGGTATAGAGATAACTACAGAGATGCCTATAGAGATGCCTATAGAGATGTAAAGAGATGCCTATAGAGATGTCTATAGAGAGGTATAGAGATGTAAAAAGATGCCTATAGAGATGCCTATAGAGAGGTATAGAGATGCCTATAGAGATGCCTACAGAGAGGTATAGAGATGCCTATAGAGATGACTACAGAGAGGTATGGAGATGCCTACAGAGATGCCTACAGAGAGCTATAGAGATGCCTATAGAGATAACTATAGAGATGCCTATAGAGAGCTATAGAGATGCCAATAGAGATGCCTACAGAGAGGTATAGAGATGCCAATAGAGATAACTATAGAGATGCCTATAGAGATGCATATAGAGATAACTATAGAGATGCCTATAGAGATGCCTATAGAGATGCCTATAGAGATAACTATAGATGCCTATAGAGATGCTCATAGAGATGCCTATAGAGATGTAAAGAGATGCCTATAGAGATGTCTATAGAGAGGTATAGAGATGTAAAGAGATGCCTATAGAGATGCATATAGAGAGGTATAGAGATAACTACAGAGATGCCTATAGAGATGCCTATAGAGATAACTATAGATGCCTATAGAGATGCTCATAGAGATGCCTATAGAGATGTAAAGAGATGCCTATAGAGATGTCTATAGAGAGGTATAGAGATGTAAAGAGATGCCTATAGAGATGCCTATAGAGAGGTATAGAGATAACTACAGAGATGCCTATAGAGATGCCTATAGAGATGTAAAGAGATGCCTATAGAGATGCCTATAGAGAGCTATAGAGATGCCTATAGAGATAACTATAGAGATGCCTATAGAGAGCTATAGAGATGCCAATAGAGATGCCTACAGAGAGGTATAGAGATGCCAATAGAGATAACTATAGAGATGCCTATAGAGATGCATATAGAGATAACTATAGAGATGCCTATAGAGATGCCTATAGAGATGCCTATAGAGATGTAAAGAGATGCCTATAGAGATGTCTATAGAGAGGTATAGAGATGTAAAAAGATGCCTATAGAGATGCCTATAGAGAGGTATAGAGATGCCTATAGAGATGCCTACAGAGAGGTATAGAGATGCCTATAGAGATGACTACAGAGAGGTATGGAGATGCCTATAGAGATGCCTATAGAGAGGTATAGAGATGCCTATAGAGATAACTATAGAGATGCCTTTAGAGAGCTATAGAGATGCCTATAGAGATAACTATAGAGAGCTATAGAGATGCCTATAGAGATGCCTACAGAGAGGTATAGAGATGCCTATAGAGATAACTATAGAGATGCATATAGAGATAACTATAGAGATGCCTATAGAGATGCCTATAGAGATAACTATAGAGATAACTATAGAGATAACTATAGAGATAACTATAGAGATGCCTATAGAGATAACTATAGAGATGCATATAGAGATAACTATAGAGATAACTATAGAGATGCCTATAGAGATGCCTATAGAGAGGTATATAGATTCATATAGAGATGCCTATAGAGAGGTATAGAGATGTAAAGAGATGCCTATAGAGATGTCTATAGAGAGGTATAGAGATGTAAAGAGATGCTTATAGAGATGTCTATAGAGAGGTAGAGATGCCTATAGAGATGCCTATATACATGCCTATAGAGAGGTTTAGAGATGCCTATAGAGAGGTATAGAGATGCCTATAGAGATGTATAGAGATGCCTATAGAGATGCCTCTAGAGATGTATAGAGATGCCTCTAGAGATGTATAGAGATGCCTATAGAGATGCCTATAGAGATGTATAGAGATGCCTATAGAGATGTATAGAGATGCCTATAGAGATGCCTATAGAGATGCCTCTATAGATGTATAGAGATGCCTATAGAGATGCCTATAGAGATGTATAGAGATGCATATAGAGATGTATAGAGATGCCTATAGAGATGTATAGAGATGCCTATACAGATGCCTATAAAGATGCCTATAGATATGTATAGATGTGCCTATAAAGATGCCTATAGATATGTATAGAGATGCCTATAGAGATGCCTATAAAGATGCCTATAGATATGTATAGAGATGCCTATAGAGATGCCTATAGAGATGTATAGAGATGTATAGAGATGACTATAGAGATGTATAGAGATGCATATACAGATGCCTATAAAGATGACTATAGATATGTATAGAGATGCCTATAGAGATGCCTCTAGAGATGCATAGAGATGCATATAGAGATGCCTATAGATATGTATAGAGATGCCTATAGAGAGGTATAGAGATGCCTATAGAGATGTATAGAGATGCATAGAGATGCCTATAGAGATGCCAATAGACATGTATAGAGATGCCTATAAAGATGCCTATAGATATGTATAGAGATGCCTATAGAGATGCCTATAGAGATGTATAGAGATGCCTACATAGATGCCTATAGAGATGTATAGAGATGCCTATAGAGAGGTATAGAGATGCATATAAAGATGCCTATAGATATGTATAGAGATGCATATAGATATGTATAGAGATGCCTATAGAGAGGTATATAGATGCCTAAAGAGATGTATAGAGATGTATAGAGATGACTATAGAGATGTATAGAGATGCCTATAGAGATGTATAGAGATGTATAGAGATGCCTATAGAGATGTATAGAGATGCATATACAGATGCCTATAAAGATGCCTATAGATATGTATAGATGTGCCTATAAAGATGCCTATAGATATGTATAGAGATGCCTATAGAGATGCCTCTAGAGATGCATATAGAGATGCCTATAGATATGTATAGAGATGTATAGAGATGCCTATAGAGAGGTATAGAGATGCCTATAGAGATGTATAGAGATGCCTATACAGATGCCTATAAAGATGCCTATAGATATGTATAGATGTGCCTATAAAGATGCCTATAGATATGTATAGAGATGCCTATAGAGATGCCTATAAAGATGCCTATAGATATGTATAGAGATGCCTATAAAGATGCCTATAGATATGTATAGAGATGCCTATAGAGATGCCTATAGAGATGTATAGAGATGCCTATAGATATGTATAGAGATGCCTACATAGATGCCTATAGAGATGTATAGAGATGCCTATAAAGATGCCTATAGATATGTATAGAGATGCCTATAAAGATGCCTATAGATATGTATAGAGATGCCTATAGAGATGCCTATAGAGATGTATAGAGATGCCTATAGATATGTATAGAGATGCCTACATAGATGCCTATAGAGATGTATAGAGATGCCTATAGAGTGGTATAGAGATGCCTATAGAGATGTATAGAGATGCATAGAGATGCCTATAGAGATTCCAATAGACATGTATAGAGATGTATAGAGATGCATATAGAGATGTATAGAGATGCCTATAGAGATGTATAGAGATGCCTATACAGATGCCTATAAAGATGCCTATAGATATGTATAGATGTGCCTATAAAGATGCCTATAGATATGTATAGAGATGCCTATAGAGATGCCTATAAAGATGCCTATAGATATGTATAGAGATGCCTATAAAGATGCCTATAGATATGTATAGAGATGCCTATAGAGATGCCTATAGAGATGTATAGAGATGCCTATAGATATGTATAGAGATGCCTACATAGATGCCTATAGAGATGTATAGAGATGCCTATAGAGTGGTATAGAGATGCCTATAAAGATGCCTATAGATATGTATAGAGATGCCTATAGAGAGGTATATAGATGCCTATAGAGATGTATAGAGATGCCTATAGAGAGGTATATAGATGCCTATAGAGATGTATAGACAGCTATAGCATAATATCACTGTAGTAAAATATAATATCACTAAAGTGTAATATAGCATCACTATAGTATAATATCACCCTAAGGCGGTGATTGGGGACATTGCCCTGTGTAGGGTGCTGTCTTTCAGATGGGATGATACACTGGTGTCCTGACTCTCTGTGTTCACTACAGATCCCATGGCACTTATTGTAAGAGAAGGGGTGTTAACCCTGGAGTCCTGGCTAAATTCCCAATCTGGTCACCTAATCACCTCCCCTGTAACTATTCTACCACACTTGCTGTCTCTAACTCTGAATGACCGGCTATGAAAAGCCAACTGACATTTACTCCTGAGGTGCTGACCTGTTGCACCCTCGACAACCACTGGGATTATTATTATTTGACCTTGCTGGTCATCTATGAACATTTTAAAATCTTGGCCATGTTCTGTTATAATCTCCACCCGGGACAGCTAGAAGAGGACTGGCCACCCCTCATAGCCTGGTTCCTCTCTAGGTTTCTTCCTAGGTTCCTGCCTTTCTAGGGAGTTTTTCCTAGCCACCGTGCTTCTACATCTGCATTGCTTGCTGTTTGGGGTTTTAGGCTGGGTTTCTGTATAGCACTCTGTGACATCAGCTGATGTAAAAAGGGCTTTATAAATACATTTGATTGTTTGATTAAGCTGGTAAAATAAGCGTTAAATGAAAAAGTATAATATAATAACACTAGCCTATAACTAACGATAACCCATATTATTCATAAGTCACTCATTACCACATCAACCTATCTGACAAACGACCCCACCTCAGCTCTAGAGAACAAGAATACCGATAAGAAGATATTTCCTGTATTATGAATTACTGTGCAGCTGTATCTTGTGTTAATGTGCAGGAATAATTATAAAAACGTAATAAATAAAATGTAAATATCTATAAAGACCTTTACCTTTCATTGCAGTCATATTTCTAGAAAATCATTCTGGCTAATGCACAAAAGACCAAGTCTGATGTCCAATTTTGATATAACTGTCAATGCCTCTAATAGCTACAGAACCCAACACATATCTTAGCATCTGTCTTGTAGACATACTGTATCAGATCTCATATGCACTGTTCAAGACTAATTAACAACACACGGCCACTCCTCTGAGACAAGCAAACAAACAGCCCCTATCCATGTTAACGAGCCTTCATTAAACACACATGTACTGTACGTGCACACACACACACACACACACACACACACACACACACACACACACACACACACACACACACACACACACACACACACACACACACACACACTTACACGCACACACACTGCATCCAACCACACACTCCACGGACACACACAAGCCAAAGACGAACACAATGATATTCTCTAAACACACTGTGCTACATCTGGACTCTTCAGATCGATAGAGAGGGAGAGGGAGAGAGGGGGAGAGGGTTAGGGGGAGAGAGAGAGGGAGAGGGAGAGAGGGGGAGATGGGGAGAGAGAGAGAGAGAGAGATAGAGGGAGAGGGAGAGGGAGAGGGGGGAGAGGGAGAGAGGAGACAGAGAGACAGGAAGAGAGGGGAGAGAGAGAGAGAGAGAGAGAGAGAGAGAGAGAGAGAGAGAGAGAGAGAGAGAGAGAGAGAGAGAGAGGGAGACAGAGAGACAGGAAGAGAGGGAGAGAGAGAGGAAAATGAATTGAAAAAAGAACATTAGAGAGGTAACAGAACAGGAGTCACTCAAAGGAGTACCTGCTTTCCTTTGTGTGTGTGTGTGTGTGTGTGTGTGTGTGTGTGTGTGTGTGTGTGTGTGTGTGTGTGCGTGTAAGTGTGTGTGTGTTTGTGTGTGTGTGCGTGCGTGCGCGCGTGCGTGTGTGTTGTTGTGGCTGGCTACATACTTTAGGTAGTGGGGAAAGCCAAAGTTGAATGAAAACAAACTCAGCTGTTTAAAATTACTCTTAACCTGTGTGTGTGTGTGTTACCCAAAAGGTCAGTTTAGGGTTTCCCCAGTTAGCTCACAGAGACTCTCTTTCCCTCCCTCCCTCCCTCCCTCCCTCTCCTTCTCACTGTCAGTCTAGGCTATATAACATCCCACTGGAGATACTGTATGGGTGTTCATACAGCCTTGTGCTACAGCTTACCGAGAGAGAGAGAGACCCTAAATTAATTAAATCCTTGACTATGTACAGACTCAGTGAACATAGCCTTGCTATTGCGAGAGGTCACCATAGGCAGACCTGGCTCTCAAGAGAAGACAGGCCATGTGCACACTGCCCACATAACGAGGTGGAAACGGAGCTGCACATCCTAACCTCCTGACAAATGTATGACCTTATTAGAGACACATATTTCCCACAAATCATTCCGACCCACAAAGAATTTGAAAACCAATCAAACATTGATAAACTCCCATATCTGTTAGGCGGAATACCGCAGTGTGCCGTCACAGCAGCCAGATGTGTGGCCCGTTGCCATGAGAGAAGGGCAACCAGTGGAGCACAAACAACATTGTAAATACAACCTATATGTATCTGTTTATTTATTTCCCCTTTCATACCTCAACTACATTGTTACAACACTGTACAAAGCCAGGAATATAACATTTGTGTTTATATTGTGTTTATATTCTTTTAAAAATTTTGTGTTATGTTTCCCTTGTTTATTTCCCTTTTCTTTATTGTCTATTCCATTTGCTTTGGCAATAGAAACATATGTTTCCCATGTCAATAAAGCCCTTTGAATTGAAAGACAGTGAGAGAGAGAGAAAATAGTTATATATCCAAAACTGAGATGTTTTAATGGATAAACCACTTCTCCAATATTTTTGGCTCTATAACAAAGCACAAACAGCAAAAACATATACAGTTGAAGTCGGAAGTTTACATTCACTTAGGTTGGAGTCAACTCCACAAATTTCCTGTTAACAAACTATAGTTTTGGCAAGTCGGTTAGGACATCTACTTTGTGCTTGACACAAGTCATTTTTCCAACAATTGTTTACAGACATATTATTTCACATAGAACTCACTGTATCACAATTCCAGTGGGTCAGAAGTTTACATACACTAAGTTGACTGGGCCTTTAAACAGCTTGGAAAATTGCAGAAAATTATGTCATGGCTTTAGAAGCTTCTGATAGGCTAATTGACATCATTTGAGTCAATTAGAGGTGTACCTGTGGATGTATTTCAAGGACTACCTTCAAACTCAGTGCCTCTTTGCTTAACATCCTGGGAAAATCAAAAGAAATCAGAAAAAAAATGGTAGACCTCCACAAGTCTGGTTCATCCTTGGAAGCAATTTCCAAACGTTCATCTGTACAAACAATAGTACACAAGTATAAACACCATGGGACCACGCAGCCGTCATACCGCTCAGGAAAGAGACGCGTTCTGTCTCCTAGAGATGAACGTACTTTGGTGCGAAAAGTGCAAATCAATCCCAGAACAACAGCAAAGGACCTTGTGAAGATGCTGGAGGAAACAGGTACAAAAGTATCTATATCCACAGTAAAACAAGTCCTATATCGACATAACCTGAAAGGCCTCTCAGCAAGGAAGAAGCCACTGCTCCAAAACCGCCATAAAAATGCCAGACTACGGTTTGCAACTGCACATGGGGACAAAGATCGTACTTTTTTGGAGAAATGTCCTCTGGTCTGATGAAACAAAAATAGAACTGTTTGGCCATAATGACCATCGTTATGTTTGGAGGAAAAGGGGGGATGCTCGCAAGCCGAAGAACACTATCCCAACCGTGAAGCACGGGGGTGGCAGCATCATGTTGTGGGGGTGCTTTGCTGCAGGAGGGCCTGGTGTACGTCACAAAAAAAAGATGGTATCATGAGGAATTATGTGGATATATTGAAGCAACATCTCAAGTAAAAGCTTGGTCGCAAATGGGTTTTCCAAATGGACAACTTCCAAAGTTGTGGCAAAATGCCTTAAGGACAACAAAGTCAAGGTATTGGAGTGGCCATCACAATGCCAAGACCCCATAGGAAATTTGTGGGCAGAACTGAAAAAGCATGTGCGAGCAAGGAGGCCTACAAACCTGACTCAGTTACACCAGCTCTGTCAGGAGGAATGGGACAAAATTCACCCAACTAATGGTGGGAAGCTTGTGGAAGGCTACCCGAAACGTTTGACCCAAGTTGGATTCTCCAATTACTTTGAATGAACAAGACAAAATACAAACCCTCCAACCCATAAAGGCCTGTGATGTTGATGGTATCCTAAATGAAATCCTAAAATATACAGACCACAAATTCCAATTGGCTTTACTTAAACTCTTTAACATCATCCTCAGCTCTGGCATCTTCCCCAATATTTGGAACCAAGGACTAATCCCCCTAATCCACAAAAGTGGAGACAAACAACCTTAGGAAAATCGTCTGCATTATCAATAACAGCAAATTCTGTGAAAACAATGTACTGAACCAATTTTTACCAAATTACTGTACGACCGACCACGTATTCACCCTGCACACCCCTAATTGACAAACAAACAAAACATTTAAAAAAATCTTTTGACTCAGTTTGGCATGAGGGTCTGCTATACAAATAGATGGAAAGTGGTGTTGAGGGAAAAACATACAACATTATAAAATCCATGTACACAAACAACAAGTGTGCGTTTAAAATTCGCAAAAAATACAAATTTCTTTCCACAGGGCCGTGGGGTGAGACAGGGATGCAGCTTAAGCCCCACCCTCTTCAACATATATATCAACGAATTGGCGGGGGCACTAGAATAGTCTGCAGCACCTGGCCTCACCCTACTAGAATCTGAAGTCAAATGTCTACTGTTTGCTGATGATCTGGTGCTTCTGTCCCCAACCAAGGAGGGCCTACAGCAGCACCTAGATCTTCTGCACAGATTCTGTCAGACCTGGGCCCTGACAGTAAATCTCAGTAAAACAAAAATAATGGTGTTCCAAAAAGGTCCAGTTGCCAGGACAACGAATACAAATTCCATCTAGACACCGTTGCCCTAGAGCACACAAAAAACTATACATACCTCAGCCTAAACATCAGTGCCACAGGTAACTTCCACAAAGCTGTGAACGATCTGAGAGACAAGGCAAGAAGGGCCTTCTAGGCCATCAAAAGGAACATCAAATTCGACATACCAATTAGGATCTGGCTAAAAATACTTGAATCAGTTATAGAACCCATTGCCCTTTAGGGTTGTGAGGTCTGGGGTCCGCTCACCAACCAAGAATTCACAAAATGGGACAAACACCAAATTGAGACTCTGCACGCAGAATTCTGCAGAAATATCCTCTGTGTACAACGTAAAACACCAAATAATGCAGAGCAGAACTAGGTACTTCCTAACCTGTATGACCATCTTTCCCTCAGATTACACAGGTAGACAAATCATTTGAAAACAAACCCCATTTTGATAAACTGCCATATCCATTGGGTGAAATACCACAGTGTGCCATCACAGCAGAAAGATTTGTGACCTGTTGCCACAAGAAAAGGGCAACCAGTGAAGAACAAACACCATTGTAAATACAGCCCATATTCTACCTTCTTGTCCTTTGTGCTGCTGTCTGTGCCCAATAATGTTTGTACCATGTTTTGTGCTGCTACCATGTTGTTGTCATGTTCTGTTGCTACCATGCTGTGTTGTCATGTGTTGCTGCCTTGCTATGTTGTTGTCTTAGGTCTCTCTTTATGTAGTGTTGTGTTGTCTCTCTTGTCCTGATGTGTTTTGTCCTATATTTATATTTAATTTATTTTACATTTTTAATCCCAGCCCCGTCCCTGCAGGAGGCCTTTTGCCTTTTGCTAGGCCGTCATTGTAAATTAGAATTTGTTCTTAACTGACTTGCCTAGTTAAATAAAGGTTCAATTAAATAAATAAAAAATATATATTTTGTACTTTAAATATTTGCACATAATATGACATTTGTAACGTCTTTATTCTTTTGGAACTTTTGTGAGTGTACTGTACATTTTTATTTTCTAGTTCACTTGCTTTGACAATGTTAACATATGTTTCCCATGTCAATAAAGCCCTTACATTGAAATTGACAGAGAGAGAAGGAGATAGAGACATACACAGAAATAGAGAGAGCGAGTTTTTAAAAAGAAGAAGAGACCACAGGGAGAGATTGCTCAAGATTGTTGCTGTAGAGATTATTCTGAACACACACACACACCTCTAAATGTGTGTTCTTTTTTTCTTCAAGTGTGTGTGTTAGTGCTCATTAAATATGCATGAGGAGCAGCCGTCAGAAGAGCTAGTTCTAAATGACTCTGACCTCCTCTCTGTCTCTCCTCTCTCTATCCCTCTCTGCTCTCTTACTGTCCTCCCCCTCTCCCTCTCCCTCTCCATGATTATGGCACACACTGGATGCATCCTAAATGGAACACGATTCCCTACATAGTGCCTGACTGCCTGGTCAAAAGTAGTGCACTATATAGGGAACAGGGCTCTAGTCTATAGTAGTGCACTATATAGGGAACAGGGCTCTGGTCTAAAGTAGTGTGCTATATAGTGCACATTTGGGTGCCATTTGGGATGCAAACACTTCACTTATTGTTCACACAAGCGTGCCTGAGAGTACCTGCTTTCCTTTGTGTGTGTGTGTGTGTGTGTGTGTGTGTGTGTGTGTGTGTGTGTGTGTGTGTGTGCATGTCCCTATGCTGGTTTTCTGACTAATGGTATTCCATTAAGAGTGTGTGTGTCAGGTGCGAAGGCATCCGGGAGTGAGTAGGGTGGACGAAAGTAGGCTTCTCTCTGTGTGTGTCTCTTCTCTCTCTCTCTCTCTCTCTCTCTCTCTCTCTCTCTCTCTCTCTCTCTCTCTCTCTCTGTGTGTGTCTCTTCTCTCTCTCTCTCTCTCTCTGTGTGTCTCTTCTCTCTCTCTCTCTCTCTCTCTCTCTGTGTGTCTCTTCTCTCTCTCTCTCTCTCTCTGTGTGTCTCTTCTCTCTCTCTCTCTCTCTGTGTCTCTTCTCTCTCTCTCTCTGTGTGTCTCTTCTCTCTCTCTCTCTCTCTCTCTCTGTGTGTCTCTTCTCTCTCTCTCTCTCTGTGTGTCTCTTCTCTCTCTCTCTCTCTGTGTGTGTCTCTTCTCTCTCTCTCTCTCTCTCTCTCTCTCTCTCTCTCTGTGTGTGTCTCTTCTCTCTCTCTGTGTGTGTCTCTTCTCTCTCTCTGTGTGTGTGTGTCTCTTCTCTCTCTCTCATGTGTTTACATTGCCAAAGCAAGTGAAATAAACAATAAGCAAAACAACAAACTTTCAATAGTGTTTGAAATATTATTCTATTAGTGGTTAAAAAATGTAGTATAACATTTAAAATGTTACATAAGCTGTTGTTTTAATTGTACAAATAGTAGAATGTACTAATGACATGGGGAAATAAATATTTACATTGGTGTTTCTGGCCCACTGGTTGACCTTTTCTTGTGGCAGCAGGTCACAAATCTTCGCCTAACAGACGAGAGTTCACCCCTAAAAATGTTGTGTTCGAATTCTACGTGAGTTTGTGTAATTTGAGGGAAATATTTGTCTCTTATATGGTCGTACATTTGGCAGGAGGTTAGAAACTCTCTCTCTCTCTCTCTCTCTCTCTCTCTCTCTCTCTCTCTCTCTCTCTCTCTCTCTCTTCATCCTCTCCTCCTCTCTGCTCCTTCCTCTTCCTTTTCTTCTGTCTCTCCCTTTATCCCTGGTTCATGAATCACACGACTCTCCCTCCTCTAAACGTCACAGTAATTAACAGACTTGTAAAACGGCGCCACAGAGACCCCTGTGTGTGCGTGTGTGTATACGTGTCGGCTTCTGTGTGTGTGTGTGTGTTTGTGTCTGAATGTGTGTGTGTGTGTATACGTGAGTGCTTCTGTCTGTGTGTGTGTGTATTTGGTGTGTGTGTGTGTCCTTGAGGCTAGAGCAGTGTGTTATTGATCGCAGCTCTCTGTTTAACACAGCCTTTAGATTTCTTATTCAGCCGCCTCCCTGCCAGGACCATGTCTCCCAGGAGGACTACCAACATGTGTGGGTGTGTGGGTGTGTGGGGGTGTGGGTGTATGGGGTGTGTGGGGTGTGTGTGTGTGTGTGGTGGGTGTGTGTTGGTTGTGACATTTCACCTGCCACGTACATCCAACAACTGTGTAATTTAAAGTAGAGTTTATGACAGTCAAGCAAGTAACTCCTCTCGCTGGCTTCTAATCTATTCATCTATAGGGAGTAGCAAATCAAATCCCATGTTATTAGTCACATGCGCCGGTATACAACAGGTGTAGACCTTACTGTGAAATGCTTAGTTACAAGCCCTTAACCTACAATACAGTTCAAGAAATAGAGTTAGTAAATATGTTTAGCACTGTATGAATGAATAAGTATTGCTGCTACAGCATAGCAACACATGGCATGGTGGTAACAATGAGCAGATAGTAACCAAAGAACAGGGGTTAGTGTAGAGAACAGGGTTTAGGGTAGAGAACAGGGTTTAGGGTAGAGAACAGGGTTTAGTGTAGAGAACAGTGTTTAGTGTGGTGTAGAGAACAGTGTTTAGTGTGGGGTAGAGAACAGTGTTTAGTGTGGTGTAGAGAACAGGGTTAGTGTGGGGTAGAGAACAGTGTTTAGTGTGGGGTAGAGAACAGTGTTTAGTGTGGTGTAGAGAACAGGGTTAGTGTGGGGTAGAGAACAGGGTTTAGTTTTGGGTAGAGAACAGGGTTTAGTGTGGTGTAGAGAACAGTGTTTAGTGTGGTGTAGAGAACAGTGTTTAGTGTGGTGTAGAGAACAGGGTTTAGTTTGGGGTGGAGAACAGGTTTAGTGTGGGGTAGAGAACCGGGTTTAGTTTGGGGTAGAGAACAGGGTTAGTTTGGGGTGGAGAACAGGGTTAGTTTGGGGTAGAGAACAGGGTTTAGTTTGGGGTAGAGAACAGGGTTAGTTTGGGGTGGAGAACAGGGTTAGTTTGGGGTGGAGAACAGGGTTAATGTGGGGTAGAGAACAGGGTTTAGTTTGGGGTGGAGAACAGGGTTAATGTGGGGTAGAGAACAGGGTTTAGTTTGGGGTAGAGAACAGGGTTAGTTTGGGGTGGAGAACAGGGTTAGTGTGGGGTAGAGAACAGGGTTAGTGTGGGGTAGAGAACAGGGTTTAGTGTGGGGTAGAGAACAGTGTTTAGTGTGGGGTAGAGAACATTGTTTAGTGTGGTGTAGAGAACAGTGTTTAGTGTGGGGTAGAGAACAGTGTTTAGTGTGGTGTAGAGAACAGTGTTTAGTGTGGGGTAGAGAACAGTGTTTAGTGTGGGACAGTTAACAGTGTTTAGTGTGGGGTAGAGAACAGTGTTTAGTGTGGGGTAGAGAACAGTGTTTAGTGTGGGGTAGAGAACAGTGTTTAGTGTGGGACAGTTAACAGTGTTTAGTGTGGGGTAGAGAACAGTGTTTAGTGTGGGGTAAAGAACAGTGTTTAGTGTGGGGTAAAGAACAGTGTTTAGTGTGGGACAGTTAACAGTGTTTAGTGTGGGGTAGAGAACAGTGTTTAGTGTGGGGTAGAGAACAGTGTTTAGTGTGGGACAGTTAACAGTGTTTAGTGTGGGGTAGAGAACAGTGTTTAGTGTGGGGTAGAGAACAGTGTTTAGTGTGGGGTAGAGAACAGTGTTTAGTGTGGGGTAAAGAACAGTGTTTAGTGTGGGGTAAAGAACAGTGTTTAGTGTGGGACAGTTAACAGTGTTTAGTGTGGGGTAGAGAACAGTGTTTAGTGTGGGGTAGAGAACAGTGTTTAGTGTGGGACAGAGAACAGTGTTTAGTGTGGTGTAGAGAACAGTGTTTAGTGTGGGGTAGAGAACAGTGTTTAGTGTGGGGTAGAGAACAGTGTTTAGTGTGGGGTAAAGAACATTGTTTAGTGTGGGGTAAAGAACAGTGTTTAGTGTGGGACAGAGAACAAGGTTTAGTGTGGGGTAAAGAACAGTGTTTAGTGTGGGACAGAGAACAAGGTTTAGTGTGGGGTAGACAGACAGACAGCTAGCCAGACAGACAACTAGCCAGACAGACATTCAGCTAGCCAGATACATACAGCTAGCAAGCTAGCAAGACTGACAGACAGCTAGCTAGACATACAGACAGACAGACAGCTAGCTAGACAGACAGACAGCTAGCTAGACATACAGACAGACAGACAGACAGACAGACAGACAGACAGATAGCCAGACAGACAGACCGACAGCTAGCCAGACAGATGGCTAGCCAGACAGACACACAGCTAGCCAGCTAGGCAGACAGACAGACAGCTAGCTAGCTAGATATGCAGACAGCCAGCTAGCCAGACAGACAGCCAGCTAGCCAGACAGACAGCCAGACAGCATATACAGTACAGTACACACTCACTGATCTATACCTCATATGGATTTAATTTAAGAAACAGTTGTTTGGAGGTGATCAGTATAGTGTCTTAATGTAGGAGTGCTGATTTAGTATCAGTTGGGCCTTCAAGGTTACACTGAATAAGATGACATGGACAGGGAGGACCTGATCCTAGATCAGCACTCCTGCTCTGAGATGCTTGATACACACGGCTGTAGGTCAATACATTTTGGGTGAAAGTAGTATGATCTCCGTTTTGTGTTTAGTTTTTTTCCTAAAAGGATTTGGGACTTTGAAGTTGAATATCAACTTCTACCAGAGTGTGCATGGTGAGAAACAGCAGGACAGAAACAGAGTGCATTTTGGGATAGGGGTTGGCTACAGTTGGTGTTTAAAAGTACACACAATGAGAGGAATTGTACACACACATACACCACACACACAAACACCGCTCACACCACACACACACACACACACACACACACAACAACGGTTAGCAAAATGCCATTGCGTCTGCAGTGCTGCTGTTGATCCTGATATTGGCTGGTGGTGTAGTGTAGTGCAGTGCTGCTGTTGATCCTGATATTGGCTGGTGGTGTAGTGCAGTGTAGTGCAGTGCAGTGTCATGTTGTGTGGTGAAGAGTAGTTTCGTGTAGTGTAGAAGTGTAGTATAGTTGTGTAGTATAGTGCAGTGCAGTGTAGAGCTGTGTTGTGTTGTGTGGTGTAGAGTAGTGTAGTGCAGTATAGTATAGCATAGTATAGTATAGTGGTGTAGAGTTGTGTAGTGGTGTAGAGTAGTGTATTATAGTGCAGTATAGTATAGTATAGTATAGCATAGTATAGTGGTGTAGAGTTGTGTAGTGGTGTAGAGTAGTGTATTATAGTGCAGTATAGTATAGTATAGTATAGTATAGTATAGTATAGTATAGTGGTGTAGAGTAGTGTAGTATAGCGCAGTATAGTATAGTATAGTATAGTATAGTATAGTATAGTATAGCATAGCATAGTATAGTGGTGTAGAGTTGTGTAGTGGTGTAGAGTAGTGTATTATAGTGCAGTATAGTATAGTATAGTATAGTATAGTATAGTATAGTATAGCATAGTATAGTGGTGTAGAGTTGTGTAGTGGTGTAGAGTAGTGTATTATAGTGCAGTATAGTATAGTATAGTATAGTATAGTATAGTATAGTATAGTATAGTGGTGTAGAGTAGAGTAGTGTAGTATAGCGCAGTATAGTATAGTATAGTATAGTATAGCATAGTATAGTGGTGTAGAGTTGTGTAGTGGTGTAGAGTAGTGTAGTATAGTGCAGTATAGTATAGTATAGTATAGTATAGTATAGTATAGCATAGTATAGTGGTGTAGAGTTGTGTAGTGGTGTAGAGTAGTGTAGTATAGTGCAGTATAGTATAGTATAGTATAGTATAGTATAGTATATTATAGTATAGTATAGTATAGCATAGTATAGTGGTGTAGAGTAGTGTAGTGGTGTAGAGTAGTGTAGTATAGTGCAGTATAGTATAGTATAGTATAGTATAGTGGTGTAGAGTAGTGTAGTGATGTAATGCAGTGTAGAGTAGTGCAGTGTAGTATAGTGGTGTAGAGTAGCGCAGTGGTGTAGTGGTGTAGAGTAGTGCAGTGTAGTATAGTATAGTGGTGTAGAGTAGTATAGTATAGTATAGTGGTGTAGAGTAGTATAGTATAGTATAGTGTAGTGGTGTAGAGTAGTGTAGTATAGTGGTGTAGAGTAGCGCAGTGGTGTAGTGGTGTAGAGTAGCGCAGTGGTGTAGTGGTGTAGAGTAGTGTAGTATAGTATAGTATAGTGGTGTAGAGTAGTATAGTATAGTATAGTGGTGTAGAGTAGTATAGTATAGTATAGTGGTGTAGAGTAGTGTAGAGTAGTATAGTATAGTATAGTGGTGTAGAGTAGCGCAGTAGTGTAGTGGTGTAGAGTAGTGTAGTGGTGTAGAGTAGTGTAGAGTAGTGCTGTAGTGTAGTGGTGTAGTGTAGTGGTGTAGTGTAGTGGTGTAGTGTAGTGGTGTAGTGTAGTGGTGTAGAGTAGTGTAGAGTAGTGCTGTAGTGTAGTGGTGTAGTGTAGTGGTGTAGAGTAGTGCTGTAGTGTAGTGGTGTAGTGTAGTGGTGTAGTGTAGTGGTGTAGTGTAGTGGTGTAGTGTAGTGGTGTAGTGTAGTGGTGTAGTGTAGTGGTGTAGTGTAGTGGTGTAGTGTAGTGGTGTAGTGTAGTGGTGTAGTGGTGTAGTGGTGTAGAGTAGTAGTGTAGTGGTGTAGTGTAGTGGTGTAGTGTAGTGGTGTAGAGTAGTGTAGTGGTGTAGTGTAGTGGTGTAGTGTAGTGGTGTAGAGTAGTGTAGTGGTGTAGTGTAGTGCAGTGGTGTAGTGGTGTAGTGTAGTGGTGTAGTGGTGTAGTGTGGTGTAGTGGTGTAGTGGTGTAGTGGTGTAGTGGTATAATGTAGTGGTCTAGTGTAGTGGTGTAGTGTAGTGGTGTAGTGTAGTGGTGTAGAGTAGTGTAGTGGTGTAGTGTAGTGCAGTGGTGTAGTGGTGTAGTGTAGTGGTGTAGTGGTGTAGTGTGGTGTAGTGGTGTAGTGGTGTAGTGGTGTAGTGGTATAATGTAGTGGTCTAGTGTAGTGGTGTAGTGTAGTGGTGTAGTGTAGTGGTGTAGAGTAGTGTAGTGGTGTAGTGTAGTGCAGTGGTGTAGTGGTGTAGTGTAGTGGTGTAGTGGTGTAGTGGTGTAGTGGTGTAGTGGTGTAGTGGTATAATGTAGTGGTCTAGTGTAGTGGTGTAGTGTAGTGGTGTAGTGTAGTGGTGTAGAGTAGTGTAGTGTAGTGTAGTGGTGTAGAGTAGTGTAGTGGTGTAGTGGTGTAGTGTAGTGTAGTGGTGTAGTGTAGTGTAGTGGTGCAGTGTAGTGGTGTAGAGTAGTGTAGTGGTGTAGAGTAGTGTAGTAGTCTAGTGTGTAGTGGTGTAGTGTAGTGGTGTAGTGTAGTGGTGTAGTGTAGTGTAGTGGTGTAGAGTAGTGTAGTGGTGTAGTGGTGTAGTGGTGTAGTGTAGTGTAGTGGTGTAGTGTAGTGGTGTAGTGTAGTGGTGTAGAGTAGTGTAGTGGTGTAGTGTAGTGGTGTAGTGTAGTGTAGTGGTGTAGTGTAGTGGTGTAGAGTAGTGTAGTGGTGTAGTGGTGTAGAGTAGTGTAGTGGTGTAGTGTAGTGGTGTAGTGTAGTGGTGTAGAGGTGTAGTGTAGTGGTGTAGAGTAGTGTAGTGGTGTAGTGGTGTAGTGTAGTAGTGTAGTGGTGTAGAGTAGTGTAGTGGTGTAGAGTAGTGTAGTGGTGTAGTGGTGTAGTGTAGTGTAGTGGTGTAGTGGTGTAGTGTAGTGGTGTAGTGGTGTAGTGGTGTAGTGTAGTGTAGTGGTGTAGTGTAGTGTATTGGTGTAGTGGTGTAGTGGTGTAGAGAGTAGTGTAGTGGTGTAGTGGTGTAGTGGTGTAGAGTAGTGTAGTAGTGTAGTGTAGTGTAGTGGTGTAGTGGTGTAGAGTAGTGTAGTGGTGTAGTGGTGTAGTGTAGTGGTGTAGTGGTGTAGTGGTGTAGTGGTGTAGTGTAGTGTAGTGGTGTAGTGGTGTAGTGTAGTGGTGTAGTGGTGTAGTGGTGTAGTGGTGTAGTGGTGTAGTGTAGTGTAGTGGTGTAGAGTAGTGGTGTAGAGTAGTGGTGTAGTGTTGTAGAGTAGTGTAGTGGTGTAGTGTAGTGGTGTAGTGTAGTGTAGTGGTGTAGAGTAGTGGTGTAGAGTAGTGGTGTAGTGGTGTAGTGTATTGGTGTAGTGGTGTAGAGTAGTGTAGTGGTGTAGTGGTGGAGGTGTAGTGGTGTAGTGGTGTAGTGGTGTAGAGGTGTAGTGGTGGAGGTGTAGTGGTGTAGGTGTAGTGGTGTAGTGTAGTGTAGTGGTGTAGAGTAGTGGTGTAGAGTAGTGGTGTAGTGTAGTGGTGTAGTGGTGTAGTGTAGTGGTGTAGTGTAGTGTAGTGGTGTAGTGGTGTAGAGTAGTGGTGTAGTGTAGTGGTGTAGTGTAGTGGTGTAGAGTAGTGTAGTGGTGTAGAGTAGTGGTGTAGTGGTGTAGTGTAGTGGTGTAGTGTAGTGGTGTAGTGTAGTGGTGTAGTGTAGTGGTGTAGTGTAGTGTAGTGGTGTAGTGTAGTGGTGTAGAGTAGTGTAGTGGTGTAGTGGTGTAGAGTAGCGCAGTGGTGTAGTGGTGTAGAGTAGTGTAGTGGTGTAGTGGTGTAGAGTAGTGTAGTGGTGTAGTGGTGTAGAGTAGTATAGTATAGTATAGTGGTGTAGAGTAGTATAGTATAGTATAGTGGTGTAGAGTAGTGTAGAGTAGTATAGTATAGTATAGTGGTGTAGAGTAGCGCAGTAGTGTAGTGGTGTAGAGTAGTGTAGTGGTGTAGAGTAGTGTAGAGTAGTGCTGTAGTGTAGTGGTGTAGTGTAGTGGTGTAGTGTAGTGGTGTAGTGTAGTGGTGTAGTGTAGTGGTGTAGAGTAGTGTAGAGTAGTGCTGTAGTGTAGTGGTGTAGTGTAGTGGTGTAGAGTAGTGCTGTAGTGTAGTGGTGTAGTGTAGTGGTGTAGTGTAGTGGTGTAGTGTAGTGGTGTAGTGTAGTGTAGTGGTGTAGTGTAGTGGTGTAGTGTAGTGGTGTAGTGTAGTGGTGTAGTGTAGTGGTGTAGTGGTGTAGAGTAGTGTAGTGGTGTAGTGTAGTGGTGTAGTGTAGTGGTGTAGAGTAGTGTAGTGGTGTAGTGTAGTGGTGTAGTGTAGTGGTGTAGAGTAGTGTAGTGGTGTAGTGTAGTGCAGTGGTGTAGTGGTGTAGTGTAGTGGTGTAGTGGTGTAGTGTGGTGTAGTGGTGTAGTGGTGTAGTGGTGTAGTGGTATAATGTAGTGGTCTAGTGTAGTGGTGTAGTGTAGTGGTGTAGTGTAGTGGTGTAGAGTAGTGTAGTGGTGTAGTGTAGTGCAGTGGTGTAGTGGTGTAGTGTAGTGGTGTAGTGGTGTAGTGTGGTGTAGTGGTGTAGTGGTGTAGTGGTATAATGTAGTGGTCTAGTGTAGTGGTGTAGTGTAGTGGTGTAGTGTAGTGGTGTAGAGTAGTGTAGTGGTGTAGTGTAGTGCAGTGGTGTAGTGGTGTAGTGTAGTGGTGTAGTGGTGTAGTGGTGTAGTGGTGTAGTGGTGTAGTGGTATAATGTAGTGGTCTAGTGTAGTGGTGTAGTGTAGTGGTGTAGTGTAGTGGTGTAGAGTAGTGTAGTGTAGTGTAGTGGTGTAGAGTAGTGTAGTGGTGTAGTGGTGTAGTGTAGTGTAGTGGTGTAGTGTAGTGTAGTGGTGCAGTGTAGTGGTGTAGAGTAGTGTAGTGGTGTAGAGTAGTGTAGTAGTCTAGTGTAGTGGTGTAGTGTAGTGGTGTAGAGTAGTGTAGTGTAGTGTAGTGGTGTAGAGTAGTGTAGTGGTGTAGTGGTGTAGTGGTGTAGTGTAGTGTAGTGGTGTAGTGTAGTGGTGTAGTGTAGTGGTGTAGTGTAGTAGTGTAGTGGTGTAGTGTAGTGGTGTAGTGTAGTGTAGTGGTGTAGTGTAGTGGTGTAGAGTAGTGTAGTGGTGTAGTGGTGTAGAGTAGTGTAGTGGTGTAGTGTAGTGGTGTAGTGTAGTGGTGTAGAGGTGTAGTGTAGTGGTGTAGAGTAGTGTAGTGGTGTAGTGGTGTAGAGTAGTGTAGTGGTGTAGAGTAGTGGTGTAGAGTAGTGGTGTAGAGTAGTGTAGTGGTGTAGTGGTGTAGTGTAGTGTAGTGGTGTAGTGGTGTAGTGTAGTGGTGTAGTGGTGTAGTGGTGTAGTGTAGTGTAGTGGTGTAGTGTAGTGTATTGGTGTAGTGGTGTAGTGGTGTAGAGTAGTGTAGTGGTGTAGTGGTGTAGTGGTGTAGAGTAGTGTAGTGGTGTAGTGTAGTGTATTGGTGTAGTGGTGTAGAGTAGTGTAGTGGTGTAGTGGTGTAGTGTAGTGGTGTAGTGGTGTAGTGGTGTAGTGGTGTAGTGTAGTGTAGTGGTGTAGTGGTGTAGTGTAGTGGTGTAGTGGTGTAGTGGTGTAGTGTAGTGTAGTGGTGTAGAGTAGTGGTGTAGAGTAGTGGTGTAGTGTAGTGGTGTAGTGGTGTAGTGTAGTGGTGTAGTGTAGTGTAGTGGTGTAGAGTAGTGGTGTAGAGTAGTGTAGTGGTGTAGTGTATTGGTGTAGTGGTGTAGAGTAGTGTAGTGGTGTAGTGGTGTAGGTGTAGTGGTGTAGTGGTGTAGTGGTGTAGAGGTGTAGTGGTGTAGGTGTAGTGGTGTAGGTGTAGTGGTGTAGTGTAGTGTAGTGGTGTAGAGTAGTGGTGTAGAGTAGTGGTGTAGTGTAGTGGTGTAGTGGTGTAGTGTAGTGGTGTAGTGTAGTGTAGTGGTGTAGTGGTGTAGAGTAGTGGTGTAGTGTAGTGGTGTAGTGTAGTGGTGTAGAGTAGTGTAGTGGTGTAGAGTAGTGGTGTAGTGGTGTAGTGTAGTGGTGTAGTGTAGTGGTGTAGTGTAGTGGTGTAGTGTAGTGGTGTAGTGTAGTGTAGTGGTGTAGTGTAGTGGTGTAGAGTAGTGTAGTGGTGTAGTGTAGTGGTGTAGTGTAGTGGTGTAGTGTAGTGGTGTAGTGTAGTGGTGTAGAGTAGTGTAGTGGTGTAGAGTAGTGGTGTAGAGTAGTGTAGTGGTGTAGTGTAGTGGTGTAGAGTAGTGTAGTGGTGTAGTGTAGTGGTGTAGAGTAGTGGTGTAGTGTAGTGGTGTAGTGTAGTGGTGTAGAGTAGTGTAGTGGTGTAGAGTAGTGGTGTAGAGTAGTGTAGTGGTGTAGTGTAGTGGTGTAGTGTAGTGGTGTAGTGTAGTGGTGTAGTGTAGTGGTGTAGTGTAGTGTAGTGGTGTAGTGTAGTGGTGTAGTGTAGTGGTGTAGAGTAGTGTAGTGGTGTAGAGTAGTGGTGTAGAGTAGTGTAGTGGTGTAGTGGTGTAGTGTAGTGGTGTAGTGTAGTGGTGTAGTGTAGTGGTGTAGTGTAGTGGTGTAGTGGTGTAGTGTAGTGGTGTAGTGTAGTGGTGTAGTGTAGTGGTGTAGAGTAGTGTAGTGGTGTAGTGTAGTGGTGTAGTGTAGTGGTGTAGTGTAGTGGTGTAGAGTAGTGTAGTGGTCTAGTGTAGTGGTGTAGAGTAGTGTAGTGGTGTAGAGTAGTGGTGTAGAGTAGTGTAGTGGTGTAGTGTAGTGGTGTAGTGTAGTGGTGTAGAGTAGTGTAGTGGTGTAGTGTAGTGGTGTAGTGTAGTGGTGTAGTGTATTGGTGTAGTGTAGTGGTGTAGAGTAGTGTAGTGGTCTAGTGTAGTGGTGTAGAGTAGTGTAGTGGTGTAGAGTAGTGTAGTGGTGTAGTGGTGTAGTATAGTGGTGTAGTGGTGTAGAGTAGTGTAGTGGTGTAGAGTAGTGTAGTGGTGTAGTGTAGTGTAGTGGTGTAGTGTAGTGGTGTAGTGGTGTAGTGGTGTAGTGGTGTAGAGTAGTGTAGTGGTGTAGTGGTGTAGAGTAGTGTAGTGGTGTAGTGGTGTAGTGTAGTGGTGTAGTGGTGTAGTGGTGTAGAGTAGTGTAGTGGTGTAGTGGTGTAGTATAGTGGTGTAGTGGTGTAGAGTAGTGTAGTGGTGTAGAGTAGTGTAGTGGTGTAGTGTAGTGTAGTGGTGTAGTGGTGTAGTGTAGTGGTGTAGTGGTGTAGTGGTGTAGTGTAGTGTAGTGTAGTGGTGTAGTGTAGTGTAGTGGTGTAGTGTAGTGGTGTAGAGTAGTGTAGTGGTGTAGAGTAGTGTAGTGGTGTAGTGTAGTGGTCTAGTGTAGAGTAGTGTAGTGCTGTAGTGTAGTGGTGTAGTGGTGTAGTGTAGTGGTGTAGTGGTGTAGTGTAGTGGTGTAGTGTAGTGCTGTAGTGTAGTGGTGTAGTGGTGTAGTGGTGTAGTGTAGTGTAGTGTAGTGGTGTAGTGTAGTGGTGTAGAGTAGTGTAGTGGTGTAGAGTAGTGTAGTGGTGTAGAGTAGTGTAGTGGTGTAGTGTAGTGGTCTAGTGTAGAGTAGTGTAGTGCTGTAGTGTAGTGGTGTAGTGGTGTAGTGGTGTAGTGTAGAGTAGTGTAGTGGTCTAGTGTAGTGGTGTAGAGTAGTGTAGTGGTGTAGAGTAGTGGTGTAGAGTAGTGTAGTGGTCTAGTGTAGTGGTGTAGAGTAGTGTAGTGGTCTAGTGTAGTGGTGTAGAGTAGTGTAGTGGTGTAGTGGTGTAGAGTAGTGTAGTGGTGTAGTGTAGTGGTGTAGAGTAGTGTAGTGGTGTAGAGTAGTGGTGTAGTGTAGAGTAGTGTAGTGGTGTAGTGTAGTGGTGTGGAGTAGTGGTGTAGTGTAGAGTAGTGTAGTGGTGTAGTGTAGTGGTCTAGTGTAGAGTAGTGTAGTGGTCTAGTGTAGAGTAGTGTAGTGTAGTAGTGTAGTGGTGTAGAGTAGTGTAGTGGTGTAGAGTAGTGTAGTGGTGTAGTGTAGTGGTGTAGTGTAGTGGTGTAGAGTAGTGTAGTGGTGTAGTGTAGTGGTGTAGTGGTGTAGTGTAGTGGTGTGGAGTAGTGGTGTAGTGTAGTGGTGTAGTGGTGTAGTGGTGTAGTGTAGTGTAGTGGTGTAGTGTAGTGTAGTGGTGTAGTGTAGTGGTGTAGTAGTGTAGTGGTGTAGTGTAGTGGTGTAGTGGTGTAGTGTAGTGGTGTGGAGTAGTGGTGTAGTGTAGTGGTGTAGTGGTGTAGTGGTGTAGTGTAGTGTAGTGGTGTAGTGTAGTGTAGTGGTGTAGTGTAGTGGTCTAGTGTAGAGTAGTGTAGTGCTGTAGTGTAGTGGTGTAGTGGTGTAGTGGTGTAGTGTAGTGGTGTAGTGGTGTAGTGTAGTGGTGTAGAGTAGTGTAGTGGTGTAGAGTAGTGTAGTGGTGTAGTGGTGTAGAGTAGTGTAGTGGTGTAGTGGTGTAGAGTAGTGGTGTAGAGTAGTGTAGTGGTGTAGAGTAGTGTAGTGGTGTAGTGTAGTGGTCTAGTGTAGAGTAGTGTAGTGCTGTAGTGTAGTGGTGTAGTGGTGTAGTGGTCTAGTGTAGTGGTGTAGAGTAGTGTAGTGGTGTAGTGTAGTGGTGTAGAGTAGTGTAGTGGTGTAGAGTAGTGTAGTGGTGTAGTGTAGTGGTCTAGTGTAGAGTAGTGTAGTGCTGTAGTGTAGTGGTGTAGTGGTGTAGTGGTCTAGTGTAGTGGTGTAGAGTAGTGTAGTGGTGTAGTGGTGTAGTGGTGTAGAGTAGTGTAGTGGTGTAGTGTAGTGGTGTAGTGGTGTAGTATAGTGGTGTAGTGGTGTAGAGTAGTGTAGTGGTGTAGTGTAGTGGTGTAGTGTAGTGGTGTAGTGGTGTAGTGTAGTGGTGTAGTGTAGTGGTGTAGTGGTGTAGAGTAGTGTAGTGGTGTAGTGTAGTGGTGTAGTGTAGTGTAGTGGTGTAGAGTAGTGTAGTGGTGTAGAGGTGTAGTGTAGTGTAGTGGTGTAGTGTAGTGGTGTAGAGTAGTGTAGTGGTGTAGAGGTGTAGTGTAGTGGTGTAGTGGTGTAGTGGTATAGTGGTGTAGAGTAGTGTAGTGGTGTAGTGGTGTAGTGGTGTAGTGGTGTAGTGGTGTAGAGTAGTGTAGTGGTGTAGTGGTGTAGTGGTGTAGAGTAGTGTAGTGGTGTAGAGTAGTGGTCTAGTGTAGAGTAGTGTAGTGGTGTAGTGGTGTAGTGTAGTGGTGTAGTGTAGTGTAGTGGTGTAGAGTAGTGTAGTGGTGTAGTGTAGTGGTCTAGTGTAGAGTAGTGTAGTGCTGTAGTGTAGTGGTGTAGTGGTGTAGTGGTCTAGTGTAGTGGTGTAGAGTAGTGTAGTGGTGTAGTGGTGTAGTGTAGTGGTGTAGTGTAGTGTAGTGGTGTAGTGGTGTAGTGGTGTAGAGTAGTGTAGTGGTGTAGTGGTGTAGTATAGTGGTGTAGTGTAGTGGTGTAGTGGTGTAGAGTAGTGTAGTGGTGTAGTGGTGTAGAGTAGTGTAGTGGTGTAGTGGTGTAGTATAGTGGTGTAGTGGTGTAGAGTAGTGTAGTGGTGTAGTGTAGTGGTGTAGTGTAGTGGTGTAGTGGTGTAGAGTAGTGGTGTAGTGTAGTGGTGTAGTGGTGTAGAGTAGTGTAGTGGTGTAGAGTAGTGGTGTAGTGTAGTGGTGTAGTGTAGTGTAGTGGTGTAGTGGTGTAGAGTAGTGGTGTAGTGTAGTGGTGTAGTGTAGTGTAGTGGTGTAGTGGTGTAGAGTAGTGTAGTGGTGTAGAGTAGTGGTGTAGTGTAGTGGTGTAGTGTAGTGTAGTGGTGTAGTGGTGTAGTGGTGTAGTGGTGTAGAGTAGTGTAGTGGTGTAGTGTAGTGGTGTAGTGGTGTAGTATAGTGGTGTAGTGGTGTAGAGTAGTGTAGTGGTGTAGAGTAGTGTAGTGGTGTAGTGGTGTAGTGTAGTGGTGTAGTGGTGTAGTGGTGTAGTGGTGTAGTGGTGTAGTGTAGTGTAGTGGTGTAGTGGTGTAGAGTAGTGTAGTGGTGTAGAGTAGTGTAGTGGTGTAGTGGTGTAGTGTAGTGGTGTAGTGTAGTGTAGTGGTGTAGTGGTGTAGTGGTGTAGTGTAGTGTAGTGGTGTAGTGGTGTAGTGTAAGTAGTGTAGTGGTGTAGAGTAGTGTAGTGGTGTAGTGTAGTGGTGTAGTGTAGTGTAGTAGTGTAGTGGTGTAGTGTAGTGGTGTAGTGTAGTGTAGTGGTGTAGTGGTGTAGAGTAGTGTAGTGGTGTAGAGTAGTGTAGTGGTGTAGTGGTGTAGTGTAGTGGTGTAGTGGTGTAGTGTAGTGGTGTAGTGTAGTGTAGATGTGTAGTGGTGTAGTGTAGTGGTGTAGTGGTGTAGTGTAGTGGTGTAGTGTAGTGTAGTGGTGTAGTGTAGTGGTGTAGAGTAGTGTAGTGGTGTAGAGTAGTGTAGTGGTGTAGTGGTGTAGTGTAGTGGTGTAGTGGTGTAGTGTAGTGGTGTAGTGTAGTGGTGTAGTGGTGTAGTGTAGTGGTGTAGTGTAGTGGTGTAGTGGTGTAGAGTAGTGTAGTGGTGTAGTGTAGTGGTGTAGTGTAGTGTAGTGGTGTAGTGGTGTGGAGTAGTGGTGTAGAGTAGTGTAGTGGTGTAGTGTAGTGGTGTAGTGTAGTGGTGTAGTGGTGTAGAGTAGTGTAGTGGTGTAGTGGTGTAGAGTAGTGTAGTGGTGTAGTGTAGTGGTCTAGTGTAGTGGTGTAGTGGTGTAGTGGTGTAGTATAGTGGTGTAGTGGTGTAGTGTAGTGGTGTAGTGGTGTAGTGTAGTGGTCTAGTGTAGTGGTGTAGAGTAGTGTAGTGGTGTAGTGTAGTGGTCTAGTGTAGTGGTGTAGTGGTGTAGTGGTGTAGTATAGTGGTGTAGTGGTGTAGTGTAGTGGTGTAGTGGTGTAGTGTAGTGGTGTAGTGGTGTAGTGTAGTGGTCTAGTGTAGTGGTGTAGAGTAGTGTAGTGGTGTAGTGGTGTAGTGTAGTGGTGTAGTGTAGTGGTCTAGTGTAGTGTAGTGGTGTAGTGGTGTAGTGTAGTGGTGTAGTGTAGTGGTCTAGTGTAGTGGTGTAGAGTAGTGTAGTGGTGTAGTGGTGTAGTGTAGTGGTGTAGTGGTGTAGAGTAGTGTAGTGGTGTAGTGGTGTAGAGTAGTGTAGTGGTGTAGTGGTGTAGAGTAGTGTAGTGTAGTGGTGTAGAGTAGTGTAGTGGTGTAGAGTAGTGTAGTGGTGTAGTGGTGTAGTGTAGTGGTGTAGTGTAGTGGTCTAGTGTAGTGGTGTAGAGTAGTGTAGTGGTGTAGTGGTGTAGAGTAGTGTAGTGGTGTAGTGTAGTGGTGTAGTGGTGTAGAGTAGTGTAGTGGTGTAGTGGTGTAGTGTAGTGTAGTGTAGTGGTGTAGAGTAGTGTAGTGGTCTAGTGTAGTGGTGTAGAGTAGTGTAGTGGTGTAGTGGTGTAGAGTAGTGTAGTGTAGTGGTGTAGAGTAGTGTAGTGGTCTAGTGTAGTGGTGTAGAGTAGTGTAGTGGTGTAGTGGTGTAGTGTAGTGGTGTAGTGTAGTGGTCTAGTGTAGTGGTGTAGAGTAGTGTAGTGGTGTAGTGGTGTAGAGTAGTGTAGTGGTGTAGTGTAGTGGTGTAGTGTAGTGGTGTAGAGTAGTGTAGTGGTGTAGTGTAGTGGTGTAGTGTAGTGGTGTAGTGGTGTAGTGTAGTGGTGTAGTGTAGTGGTGTAGTGGTGTAGAGTAGTGTAGTGGTGTAGTGGTGTAGTGTAGTGGTGTAGTGTAGTGGTGTAGAGTAGTGTAGTGGTGTAGTGTAGTGGTGTAGTGTAGTGGTGTAGTGTAGTGTAGTGGTGTAGAGTAGTGTAGTGGTGTAGTGGTGTAGTGTAGTGTAGTGTAGTGGTGTAGAGTAGTGTAGTGGTGTAGAGTAGTGTAGTGGTGTAGTGGTGTAGTGGTGTAGTATAGTGGTGTAGTGGTGTAGTGTAGTGGTGTAGTGGTGTAGTGTAGTGGTGTAGTGGTGTAGTGTAGTGGTCTAGTGTAGTGGTGTAGAGTAGTGTAGTGGTGTAGTGGTGTAGTGTAGTGGTGTAGTGTAGTGGTCTAGTGTAGTGTAGTGGTGTAGTGGTGTAGTGTAGTGGTGTAGTGTAGTGGTCTAGTGTAGTGGTGTAGAGTAGTGTAGTGGTGTAGTGGTGTAGTGTAGTGGTGTAGTGTAGTGGTCTAGTGTAGTGGTGTAGAGTAGTGTAGTGGTGTAGTGGTGTAGAGTAGTGGTGTAGTGGTGTAGTGTAGTGGTGTAGTGTAGTGGTGTAGAGTAGTGTAGTGGTGTAGTGTAGTGGTGTAGTGTAGTGGTGTAGTGGTGTAGTGTAGTGGTGTAGAGTAGTGTAGTGGTGTAGAGTAGTGTAGTGGTGTAGTGGTGTAGTGTAGTGGTGTAGTGTAGTGGTGTAGAGTAGTGTAGTGGTGTAGTGTAGTGGTGTAGTGTAGTGGTGTAGTGTAGTGTAGTGGTGTAGAGTAGTGTAGTGGTGTAGTGGTGTAGTGTAGTGTAGTGGTGTAGTGGTGTAGTGGTGTAGTGTAGTGGTGTAGTGAGTGGTGTAGTGGTGTAGTGGTGTAGTGGTGTAGTATAGTGGTGTAGTGGTGTAGTGTAGTGGTGTAGTGGTGTAGTGTAGTGGTGTAGTGGTGTAGTGTAGTGGTCTAGTGTAGTGGTGTAGAGTAGTGTAGTGGTGTAGTGGTGTAGTGTAGTGGTGTAGTGTAGTGGTCTAGTGTAGTGTAGTGGTGTAGTGGTGTAGTGTAGTGGTGTAGTGTAGTGGTCTAGTGTAGTGGTGTAGAGTAGTGTAGTGGTGTAGTGGTGTAGTGTAGTGGTGTAGTGGTGTAGAGTAGTGTAGTGGTGTAGTGGTGTAGAGTAGTGTAGTGGTGTAGTGTAGTGGTGTAGAGTAGTGTAGTGGTGTAGTGTAGTGGTGTAGTGGTGTAGAGTAGTGTAGTGGTGTAGTGGTGTAGTGTAGTGTAGTGTAGTGGTGTAGAGTAGTGTAGTGGTCTAGTGTAGTGGTGTAGTGTAGTGGTGTAGTGGTGTAGTGTAGTGGTCTAGTGTAGTGGTGTAGTGTAGTGGTGTAGTGGTGTAGAGTAGTGTAGTGGTGTAGTGTAGTGGTGTAGTGGTGTAGAGTAGTGTAGTGGTGTAGTGGTGTAGAGTAGTGTAGTGGTGTAGTGTAGTGGTGTAGTGGTGTAGAGTAGTGTAGTGGTGTAGTGGTGTAGAGTAGTGTAGTGGTGTAGTGTAGTGGTGTAGTGGTGTAGAGTAGTGTAGTGGTGTAGTGTAGTGGTGTAGTGGTGTAGAGTAGTGTAGTGGTGTAGTGGTGTAGTGTAGTGTAGTGTAGTGGTGTAGAGTAGTGTAGTGGTCTAGTGTAGTGGTGTAGAGTAGTGTAGTGGTGTAGTGGTGTAGTGTAGTGGTGTAGTGTAGTGGTCTAGTGTAGTGGTGTAGAGTAGTGTAGTGGTGTAGTGGTGTAGTGTAGTGTAGTGTAGTGGTGTAGAGTAGTGTAGTGGTCTAGTGTAGTGGTGTAGAGTAGTGTAGTGGTGTAGTGGTGTAGAGTAGTGTAGTGTAGTGGTGTAGAGTAGTGTAGTGGTCTAGTGTAGTGGTGTAGAGTAGTGTAGTGGTGTAGTGGTGTAGTGTAGTGGTGTAGTGTAGTGGTCTAGTGTAGTGGTGTAGAGTAGTGTAGTGGTGTAGTGGTGTAGAGTAGTGTAGTGGTGTAGTGTAGTGGTGTAGTGTAGTGGTGTAGTGGTGTAGAGTAGTGTAGTGGTGTAGAGTAGTGTAGTGGTGTAGTGGTGTAGTGTAGTGGTGTAGTGTAGTGGTGTAGAGTAGTGTAGTGGTGTAGTGTAGTGGTGTAGTGTAGTGGTGTAGTGTAGTGTAGTGGTGTAGAGTAGTGTAGTGGTGTAGTGGTGTAGTGTAGTGGTGTAGTGTAGTGGTGTAGAGTAGTGTAGTGGTGTAGAGTAGTGTAGTGGTGTAGTGGTGTAGTGGTGTAGTATAGTGGTGTAGTGGTGTAGTGTAGTGGTGTAGTGGTGTAGTGTAGTGGTGTAGTGGTGTAGTGTAGTGGTCTAGTGTAGTGGTGTAGAGTAGTGTAGTGGTGTAGTGGTGTAGTGTAGTGGTGTAGTGTAGTGGTCTAGTGTAGTGGTGTAGAGTAGTGTAGTGGTGTAGTGGTGTAGTGTAGTGGTGTAGTGGTGTAGTGTAGTGGTGTAGTGTAGTGGTCTAGTGTAGTGGTGTAGAGTTGTAGTGGTGTAGTGTAGTGGTGTAGTGGTGTAGAGAGTAGTGTAGTGGTGTAGTGTAGTGGTGTAGTGGTGTAAGTAGTGTAGTGGTGTAGTGGTGTAGTGTAGTGGTGTAGTGGTGTAGAGTAGTGTAGTGGTCTAGTGTAGTGGTGTGTAGAGTAGTGTAGTGGTGTAGTGGTGTAGAGTAGTGTAGTGTAGTGGTGTAGAGTAGTGGTGTAGTGTAGTGGTGTAGTGGTGTAGTGGTGTAGTGGTGTAGTGGTGTAGTGTAGTGGTGTAGTAGTGGTGTAGTAGTGTGTGGTGTAGTGGTGTAGTGGTGTAGTGTAGTGGTGTAGTGTAGTGGTGTAGTGGTGTAGTGGTGTAGGTGGTAGTGTAGTGTGGTGGTGTAGGTGTAGTGTAGTGTAGTGTAGTGGAGTGTAGTGTAGTGGTAGTAGTGTAGTGGTGTAGGTGTAGTGGTGTAGTGTGGTAGTGCAGTAGTGTAGTGGTCCTAGTGTAGTGGTGTAGAGAGTAGTGTAGTGGTGTAGTGTAGTGGTGTAGTGTAGAGTGGTGTAGAGAGTAGTGTAGTGAGTGTAGTGGTGTAGTGTAGTGGTGTAGTGTAGTGGTGTGTAGGAGTAGTGTAGTGGTGTAGTGTAGTGGTGTAGTGTAGTGGTGTAGTGTAGTGGTGTAGAGTAGTGTAGTGGTGTAGTGGTGTAGTGGTGTAGTGTAGTGTAGTGGTGTAGAGTAGTGTAGTGGTGTAGTGGTGTAGTGGTGTAGAGTAGTGTAGTGGTGTAGTGGTGTAGTGTAGTGGTGTAGTGTAGTGGTGTAGTGTAGTGGTGTAGTGGTGTAGAGTAGTGTAGTGGTGTAGTGTGGTGTAGTGTAGTGGTGTAGTGTAGTGTAGTGTAGTGGTGTAGTGGTGTAGTGGTGTAGTGTAGTGTAGTGGTGTAGTGTAGTGTGGTGTAGTGGTGTAGTGTGTGGTGTAGTGGTGTGGTGTGTAGTGGTGTAGTGGTGTAGTGTGGTGTAGTGGTGTAGGTGTGGTGTGGTGTGGTGTAGTGTGTGTGTGTGTGTGTAGTGGTGTAGTGGTGTGGTGTGGTGTGTGTGTGTAGTGTGTGGTGTGTGTAGTGTGTGTAGTGGTGTGAGGTAGTGTAGTGGAGTGGTGTAGTGTGTAGTGGTGTGGTGTGGTGGTGTGTGGTGTGGTGTGGTGGTGTAGTGGTGTAGTGTGTGCAGTGCAGTAGTGGCAGAGTGAGTGTAGTGTGGTGTGGTGTAGTGGTGTAGTGTGGTAGAGTGGTGTAGAGAGAGAGAGTGGTAGTGGTGTAGTGAGTGGTGTGAGTGGTGTAGAGAGTGTAGTGGTGTAGTGTGGTGTGAGTGTGTGTGTGTGGTGTAGTGGTGTGGTGTGGTGTAGTGTAGTGGGTGTAGTGGTGTAGAGGTGTGTGAGAGTGGTGGTGTAGAGAGAGAGTGTAGTGGTGTAGTGAGAGTAGTGTAGTGGTGTAGTGGTAGTGTAGTGGTGTAGTGTAGTGTAGTGGTGTAGTGTAGTGTAGTGGTGTAGTGGTGTAGAGGAGAGTGGTGTAGTGTAGTGTAGTGGTGTAGTGGTGTAGTGGTGTAGTGGTGTAGTGTAGTGGTGTAGTGTAGTGAGTGTAGTGGTGTAGAGAGTAGTGTAGTGGTGTAGTGGTGTAGTGGTGTAGTGGTGTAGTGGTGTGGTGTAGTGTGGGTGTGGTGGTGTAGTGTAGTGGTGTAGTGGTGTGGTGTAGTGGTGTAGTGTAGTGGTGTGGTGGTGTAGTGGTGTAGTGGTGTGGTGTAGTGGTGTAGTGTAGTGTAGTTGAGTGTAGTGGTGTAATTGTGTAGTGTAGTGGTGTAGTAGTGTAGTGGTGTAGTGTAGTGGTGTAGTGGTGTAGAGAGTGTAGTGGTGTAGAGAGTAGTGGTAGTGGTGTGGTGTAGTGTAGTGGTGTAGTGGTGTAGTGTAGTGGTGTAGTGGTGTAGTGGTGTAGTAGTGTAGTGTGTAGTGGTGTAGTGGTGTAGTGTAGTGGTGTAGTGGTGTAGTGTAGTGGTGTAGTGGTGTAGTGAGGTAGTGTGTAGTGTAGTGTAGTGGTGTAGTGTAGTGTGTAGTGGTGTAGTGTAGTGGTGTAGTGTAGTGGTGTAGTGGTGTAGAGTAGTGGTGGTGTAGTGTAGTGTAGTGTAGTGGTGTAGTGTAGTGGTGTAGTGGTAGTGTAGTGGTGTAGTGTAGTGGTGTAGTGGTGTAGTGTAGTAGTGGTGTAGTGGTGTGAGTGTAGTGGTGTAGTGGTGTAGTAGTGTAGTGTAGTGGTGTAGAGAGTGTAGTGGTGTAGTGTAGTGGTGTAGTGGTGTAGTGGTGTAGTGGTGTAGTGGTGTGTAGTGAGTGTAGTGGTGTAGTGTAGTGGTGTAGTGTAGTGTAGTGGTGTAGAGTGTAGTGTAGTGGTGTAGTGTAGTGGTGTAGTGGTGTGAGTGGGAGTGGTGTAGTGTAGTGTAGTGGTGTAGTGGTGTAGTGTGCAGTGGTCAGTGTAGTGGTGTAGTGTAGAGTGGTGGTGTAGTGTAGTGTGGTGTAGAGTAGTGTAGTGGTGTAGAGGTGTAGTGGTGGAGGTGTAGTGGTGGAGGTGTAGTGGTGGAGGTGTAGTAGTGGTGGTGTAGTGGTGTAGAGGTGTAGTGTGGTGTAGAGTGTAGTGGTGTAGTGTAGAGAGTAGTGTAGTGGTGTAGTGGTGTAGTGGTGTAGTGGTGTAGAGAGTAGTGTAGTGGTGTAGTGGTGTAGTGGTGTAGTGGTGTAGTGTAGTGGTGTAGTGGTGTAGAGTGTAGTGTAGTGGTGTAGAGTAGTGTAGTGGTGTAGTGGTGTAGTGTAGTGGTGTAGTGGTGTAGTGTAGTGGTGTAGTGGTGTAGAGTAGTGTAGTGGTGTAGTGCAGAGAGTGTAGTGGTGTAGAGGGCAGTGCAGTGGTGTAGTGGTGTAGAGTAGTGTAGTGTAGTGGTGTAGTGTAGTGGTGTAGTGAGTGTAGTGTAGTGGTGTAGAGTGAGTGGTGTAGTGGTGTAGTGGTAGTAGGTGTAGAGAGTAGTGTAGTGGCAGCAGTGTAGTGGTGTAGAGTAGTGTAGTGGTGTAGTGGTGTAGAGTAGTGTAGTGGTGTAGTGTAGTGGTAGTGCAGTGTAGTGGTGTAGAGTAGTGTAGTGGTGTAGTGGTGTAGAGTAGTGTGTAGAGTGTAGTGTAGTGGTGTAGTGTAGTGGTGTAGAGTAGTGTAGTGGTGTAGTGTAGTGGTGTAGTGTGAGTGTAGTGGTGTAGTGTAGTGGTGTAGTGTAGTGGTGTAGTGTAGTGTGGTGGTGTAGTGTAGTGGTGTAGTGAGTGTGGAGAGTAGTGGTGTAGAGTGAGTAGTGTAGTGTAGTGGTGTAGCAGTGTAGTGGTGTAGTGGTGCAGAGAGTGTAGTGGTGTAGTGGTGTAGTGGTGTAGTGGTGCAGTGTAGTGTAGTGTAGTGTAGAGGTGTAGTGGTGTAGTGGTGTAGAGTAGTGTAGTGGTGTAGTGGTGAAGTGTAGTGTAGTGGTGTAGTGTAGTGGTGTAGTGTAGTGGTGTAGTGTAGTGGTGTAGTGGTGTAGTGTAGTGGTGTAGTGTAGTGTAGTGTAGTGTAGTGTGGTGTGGTGTGGTGTGGTGTGGTGTGGTGTGGTGTGGTGGTGTGTGGTGTGGTGTGGTGTGGTGTGGTGTGGTGTGGTGTGGTGTGGTGTGTGTGTGTGTGTGTGGTGTGGTGTGTGTGTGTGTGTGTGTGTGTGTGTGTGTGTGTGGTGTGTGGTGTGTGGTGTGGTGTGGTGTGTGTGTGTGTGTGTGTGTGTGTGTGTGTGTGTGGTGTGGTGTGGTGTGAGAGAGAGTGGAGAGAGAGAGAGACAGGAGAGAGAGAGAGAGAGAGAGAGAGAGAGAGAGAGAGAGAGAGAGAGAGAGAGAGAGAGAGAGAGAGAGAGAGAGAGAGAGAGAGAGAGAGAGAGAGAGAGAGAGAGAGAGAGAGAGAGAGAGAGAGAGAGAGAGATTAGTAGCTGAGGAGGGATAGAGACAGGGAGAAAGAGAGAAATATATATTAGTAGGTGTGAAATTCTAGTCCTGGAGGGTAGAGAAGAGCCCCAGTCTGGCTGAACTCTGTCTTGGAGCGAGGGAAGGAGGGAGAGAGCGAGTCAGAGAAAGAGAGAGTGGGATAAATGTTTCTCCCACACACACACGTGACCCTGTCACAACAACAACCCGACTTGAAAATAAATAGAGGGGAGGTGCAGGCTTTGGATGAGATTGTTTTTATTTTTTTAAAGATCTGTGGTGTTCCAGAACAGAACAGATATTATCAATCTTGAGAACCAGAAACCAGTTAGTTACTTTTTGTTCCAAAAATATACCTAATATTTAGTATATAATTCTGTTATCCGGTGAAGTTATAATACTCGTAATAGCCTAAACACATTCCAGTTCACTTCATGTTCAACGCTTCAAGCCATGCCCTCTCCATGTCCCTCCATCTCTCTCTCTCTCTCTCCTCCCTCCCTCCCTCCCTCCCTCCCTCTCTCTCTCTCTCTCTCTCTCTCTCTCTCTCTCTCTCTCTCTCTCTCTCTCTCTCTCTCTCTCTCTCTCTCTCTCTCTCTCTCTCTCTCTCTCTCTCCCTCTCCCTCCCTCCATCTCTCTCTCTTTTCAAAACTAATGACTAAAGCTTCTAGTCTACAATATAATAGTGGGATTGTCTATAAATGTGATACACTGTGAGGAACTCCCTATGAATTAGTATTTTTGATGTGTGTGTGTGTTGTGCCAACTTTGCCATTATGTACAGGACGTAGGAGTCAGTGACCATGAGGACAACAACTCTGCCTATGACACATGTAAGAGCCCAGAACAGATAAGAGAGCTGTGTGGTGTGTGTGTCATTTGTGATACCTTGTCACCAAGAGACCATTTATTTAAAGTGAGACACATCTCTCATCTAATTTAAAGGCAGAGTTGTTCGATGTCAGCTCTTTTGTTTGGTTTCCAGATAGCCCATTTTATTCATCCATCTATCTCTGTTTCTCTCTCTTAACATCAATCTCTTTTACTGACTCCCACTTCTGGAAATTCCAGAACATGTTTTATCAACCTGAAACCCACACAGAAAAACAAGCATTGAGAAAGAGGAAAGAAGAAGGGGGAGATAGAGGGAGGAGATAGAGGGAGGAGAGAGGGAGAAACGGAGAATAAGGAGAATCAATAGGGAGTGTTGAGAGAAGAAGAGAGGAGAGGAGTGAGGGAAGACGAGAGGAGAGGAGTGAGGGAAGACGAGAGGGGAGGAGTGAGGGAAGACGAGAAGAGAGGAGTGAGGGAAGACGAGAGGGGAGGAGTGAGGGAAGACGAGAGGAGAGGAGTGAGGGAAGAAGAGAGGGGAGGAGTGAGGGAAGATTAGAGGAGAGGAGTGAGGGAAGACGAGAGGAGAGGAGTGAGGGAAGACGAGAGGAGAGGAGTGAGGGAAGACGAGAGGGGAGGAGTGAGGGAAGAAGAGAGGAGAGGAGTGAGGGAAGACGAGAGGGGAGGAGTGAGGGAAGACGAGAGGAGAGGAGTGAGAGAGAGAGGGGAGGAGGGAGGGAGGGGAATATGATTTACAATTTCCTCTCTTGTGTTTAATATAGTCTATAAGGAGAGGTCCTGACCTCTAGTTCTCTAACAAGTAGATTTATATAGAGGAAGAGAGGGTTCCTTATGGTCTCTCTGGTGCTTAGAGGAGACTGGTGACACACACACACACACACACACTGCTTACTATAGACTGTATAGAGGGGACTAGAGTGATTGTGAGAAGGCAGTTGGAAACTCAGTCGTCCTGTCTCTGTATGACAGGAAGTAGGATTCCAGCTATGAGGGGGATTCTAATCTGGGTCTCAAGGTCTGGTTGTCCATCATGACGGTGATGATTGATTGTCAATGTGCCAGACACCAGCAACAAGAGCAGATCATACAGTCCA